>BOPN01001629.1:239055-241555 GCA_017312705.2 Penaeus japonicus
AAGGGTGAGAGTCGTGTGTAGTCTTTTGGGATAGTAGTAGGCCGGAAGAAAGGGAATTGCAGCGTCATTTAGATTAAATTTCAAGTTGTGAACATTTTTATTTTCCGTAGGCTGCTTCGCGCTACGGGGTTGTCAAATATTTTTTTTACTCTTTTTTTAAGTCACATATATATATGTACAAATATACATATTATACGGTATGCATCATCCTTTTTTTCAGTTATTAGAAGTAGATTTTCAAAATCTGACTCGAATACAAATAAAACACAAAATGACCGACCTCATTGATTTTCTGAGCCTCTTCCTCTTTATCATCTGGTCTCTCTATATGGTTAGGGCTGTTAGTGTGTCTTTGCTTCTTGGTGACGTGTGCAAATGCGGATATTTGTGGGTCACTGTTCATGTATATATATATATATATATATATATATATATATATATATATATATATATATATATATATATATATATATATATGTATGTATACATACACACACACATACACACACAGGCACACACGTGTAAATGTTGAATATACATGTATATGTACAGTGACACCAGATTACTACTCTATTAAGATCCTCAAGACATGACGTGTGATGTTTCGGGCAAGATTTTTGTCAACTCGAGAAACTGGAGATTTTGGTTGATCTCTCTCTCGCTCTCTCTAATTCTCCCTCTCTCTCTCTCTCTCTCTCTCTCTCTCTCTCTCTCTCTCTCTCTCTCTCTCTCTCTCTCTCTCTCTCTCTCTCTCTCTCTCTCTCAGGTACATAAGCAGTGTTTTTCGTTCAGCGATTACTAGCAATTCTGTAGAAAGTCTGGTTATCAAAGCGATCCTTCTAGCCCAAGCATTGACTGAATAGGCTGCCTCTTCTTAGGTTTTTCTCTTGGTCCAAAAATCCCAATGAAGTCCTACTGACTCGCCGTCTCTGCCTTGAGGATTTCTATTGATTCCTTGCTAACAGTTATCAGCAAAGTCTAAGTCTGTGGCTGAGATGTCACCAGTTAAGTCCTCCACACAGACTCATCTCCAGTCCACACACACAGTCCTCCACGACGCCACAGTCCTCTTGGCCCTGAAAAAAGACGTATACCATTCAAATAACGTCAACAGAATAAGATAAATTTTGAGAATAAGATAAATTTTGATAATGGGGGTTACAGGAATAACTGGGGAGGCACGAGCCGCATAGGTTTCATCGGTTGAAAATCATTTGTGCTGAGTATTAATACCTTCCAAAGATCGGCAGGTAATGCACTGACATCTGCTATGGCAAATGGATGAGATGCGAGATCAGACAGAAAGAGTGGTCTGCGCGTGATGAGTTTACATGCAGGAAAGAGAGCAATTTTAGTTTCAGAGCCGTAAGATCCTGGAGATAACAGACTTTTCACTAATACTATTGAAATTGCTTCGGTCGCTTAAGTATGGTTTGTCCTTCGCCAAGACGAGTTCTATTTCTTTCTTTTAAAATCAATCGTTTCTTTATGAACTTTCCACGAGGTATGGATAAGGGGATTGTCAGGGTAAGTATAAACGAGCGCTCTCTTTTATTTTTTTTTATCAAAGAAAAAAAAAGTACAATATATCATAATGAGGAGATGAGACCTCTTCTGTATGTCATTTATATGCAGGATGTCCACTGAGGTCTTACCTTCACTCAGAAGAAGGTCGTCTACCGTTGGTCGGCGAGGGTCAAGTTGTGGGGCGTTTGAGGGGGACAGATAACATGTCCAGTCTTAAGAGGGACCTCTGGAGTAAGGATTTTCCAACCTTAACAACAGCTCTTTAATCTCTATTGGAAATGGAACTGCGGGCGGGCGAGGAATGTTAAATTAGTGATCTCATCGCCATCCTGTATTTGTATGCATGTATAAACAGAATGCACACACACACACACACACACACACACACACACACACACACACACACACACACACACACACACACACACACACACACACACACACACGAACACACACACACACACACACACACACACACACACACAAAGCACCCTGCATTGCCAGTCAGTAAAAGAAACAAGCACACACAGAAACAGACCCACCCAGTCACAGCCGTCGCATCTGTCCTGCGTTACTGCACGTCGACCTGAGAGTCTAACAGCCCATGCGATGTGTGGCCTGATGACCTAAATAAATCCATGGGGGGGGGGAGGGAGGGACTTAGGAGGAGGGGGAGGAGGAGGAGGAGGAGGAGGAGGAGGCGGGGGTACGATAGGCCTAGGCTCGCTGGATGCATTGTGTGAATGACAGCGGGTTCCCATGCCCACCCTGAGGTACGGAGGCTGCCTGGGTTTCTGGGTGACTAAGTTATTTTGGTTTCATGACCTACTTTTGGTTTGCCGGGGGAGCAGGATTGGCTTACGGGGGAGTTCCAGGGATGTTTTGGTGGGATTGTTGTATGTACGTCAAGGCACATAGGCACAGACAGACATACATGCATGTATATGTGTGCAAATGTTTAGGTAATCACCAC
>BOPN01001629.1:246555-249055 GCA_017312705.2 Penaeus japonicus
TTATCAATTTTATTCTCGTAAAAAAGGTCGATTCGTCATTGAATGACTTTTATGGCTGTGAGATAACGGTTGATTATAGAAACCTTGAGGGAAAGAAAGAGAGAGAGAGAGTGAGTGAGGGAAAGAAAGAGAGAGAGAGTGAGTGAGAGATAGAGGGAGAGAGAGAGAGAGAGAGAGAGAGAGAGAGAGAGAGAGAGAGAGAGAGAGAGAGAGAGAGAGAGAGAGAGAGAGAGAAAGAGATAGATAGAGAGAGAGAGATTAAAAAATGATGAAACTGAGAGATTGTAAGATTGAAAGATTGAGAGGGGGTGTGGGTTCGGATGCGAAATAGATATATATACTACTCTTATCTGTGAATATAGACTTTACAGGACCACGCTAGACCACTAAATTATCGCTCATTTTACGAACGAAACTATCTTTAGAAACCCGTATAAAACTGCTTTTGATTGCCATGACATACGTAAGAAGTGATAAACAAACAACAAACATTACCGTGAGTAGCTTTATCATATAAATATCATAAATAATATTACCTTTTATTATTACTCCTAACTTTATTATCTTTATTGTCATTTCGTTATCATTATTTTCAGAACTATTTGCTTTTATCATTATCATCATAGCATCATCATTATCACTATCATGATATTTGAAGAGGTGTAGGACTGGGAATAGAATTTGCATCTTAGTTCAGTCACCAGGAATCCCTCAAGACACTGGTCATCTGGTGTTACATTGCCCAATGACAGCAATCCCAGGGGGCTATAACACCATAGATACAGTCGGTGAAACCTACACAAACTGGAGCAATAACATGATATTTGAGGTGTAAACCATACGATACTACTACTATCACTATCATTACCAAATATTTTTGTTGTTATCACTATCACGATCATTATTGATATTATTGTTGTTGTTATCAATACTTCTGCGCAATGAAATATTCACATAAATAGTAACTGTAACTAACAATGATACTAAAGATTATGAAAAATTTAATGATGATAATAATAATTATGATGATGGTGATAATAATAATGATGATAACAATGATAATGATAGTATTGATGAGGATAAAAGTAATAATAATAATAGTGATGATAATGGGAATAGTAATTATAATCATAATAATATTAATAACGATAATAACAATGAAGATGATAGCAATGAAATTAATAATAATATTAACATATGATAATGATATTGATGATGATAAGGATAATGATAACAATGATAATGATAATGATAATGATGATGATGATGATAACAATAAGGATAATGATACTATTAATAATAATAATAATGATAATAATGATCATCATAATAATAATAATGATAATGATAATAATGATAATAATAATAATAATGATAATAATAATAATAATAATGATAATAACAATAATGATGATAACATTATCAATACAACAAATTATTACATTAATAATGATAGGATAATGACAACAATAACAACAAAGTCATTAATGGCGATAATTAGAATTGAATCAACAGTTTTACGATTATTACCGTTATCATTTTTACAACTGACACTATGATTATCTAATGAAATTGATAACCATAAATTAACCCCTTCACTCCCGCCTTCATCAGCATACCCCACGACCTCTGTCTCAGCCCCCCCCCCCTCCCCGCCTCCGCCCCCACGCCCAACCCACAGACAGTAACCTCCTTCGCCATAACAGGTTCACCTCTTTACTTCGTTACCTTTGTATCCTGTGTATGACCTTACCAGTCCCCCTCTACCCCACCCTTCCCCCCATCACCTTCTCCTTCCCTTCCACTCCCTCCTCTCCCCCCCTCTTCCCTCATACTCCCTAGCCCCTCCCTGTCTCTCTCTTACTCCTCCTCAGCTGTCTCCCTTCTATTCCCCCCACCTCCCCTCCCTCTCCAATGACAGTATAGTAATGTTTTCAAGGAGGGGGGAGGAGGTAGTCCAGGGAGTGGGGGGAAGGAGGCACGGGCAGTGGACACGGGGAGGAGTGGGGGTTGCAGGAGGAAGAGGAAGAGGAAGAGGGAAGAGGACAAGAGGTAGAGGAAAGGAAGGAGGGTCAGGGTGGGGTGCGGAAACGTAGGGGGATCAGGCTGGAGGAAGGGAAGGGGAGAAAGAGGCAGGGGACAGGTGGTAGTAGGCAGAAACCAGGGGAAAGGGGAAGAAGATAGGGGACAGGGAGAAGTGTTAAGTATAGCGGGAAAGAGGTAAAGGGAAGAGAGAGCAGGGAGCAGGAGGCAAGGAAAGGAAAGAAGCAGATGGAGGAGGAGAATCAAAGGAAGAGTCAGACACAAGGGGACAGGGAAGCACTGTGGTAGTGACAGGGGGAAGCAAGTAGGAACTAGAGACCAGGGGAAGAAACAGGGGAAAGACAAGGAGGGCAGGGGGCAGGGAAAAGGTCTGAAAGGTCGCGAGTGCTCGGTGTGAAGACTCGGCCTTAGCCCGCCCGCGTGGGAGAGTTGTGTTCCAGGTAATGGCGAAGGAAGC
>BOPN01001630.1:20000-27500 GCA_017312705.2 Penaeus japonicus
TCCTCTTTCTCTCTCTCTCTCTCTCTCTCTTCCTTTCTCTCTCTCTCTCTCTCTCTCTCTCTCTCTCTCTTTCTCTCTCTCTCCCTCTCTCTCTCCCTCCCTCTCTCTCTCTCTCTCTCTCTCTCTCTCTCTCTCTCTCTCTCTCTCTATATATATATATATATATATATATATATATATATATATATATATATATATATATATATATATATATATATATATATATATATATATATATATATATATATATATATGTATCTTTATCTCTCTCTCCCTCTTCTCTCTCTCTCTCTCTCTCTCTCTCTCTCTCTCTCTCTCTCTCTCTCTCTCTCTCTCTCTCTCTCTCTCCTGTCCCTCTCACTCTCTCTCTCCCTCCATTCCTCCCTCATTCCATCTCCTTCCCTCTCACCTTCTCTCCCTCCTTATCCCCATTTCCCTCCCTCTCTCTCTCCTTCCTTCCATCTACCCCTCTCTCTCTCGCCCTCCCTCCCTCCCTCCAACCCCTTACCCTCCTCCCATATCTCTCTCTCTCTCCCTTTCTCGCATCCTCATCCTCCCTCCCTCCCTTCCACCCTCTCTCCCTCCCCTCCACCCTCTCTCCGTCCCTCCCTCCCTCCGTCCCTTCAACCCTTTCTCCCTCTCGCCCTCCCTCCCTCCCTCCCCTCCACCCTCTCTCCCTTCACCCTCTATCCCTCTCTCCCTCCCTCCCTCCCTTTCACCCTCTCTCCTTCCCTCCCTTCCGCTCTCTCTCCCTCTTTCCCTCCCTTCCCCCCTATCTCCCTCCCTCCCTTCCACCTTCCCTCCCTCCCTTCCACCCTTTCTCCTTCCCTCTCTCCCTTCCATCCTCTCATTCTCCCTCCCTCCCTTCCTCCCTCTCTCCCTCCCTTCCACCCACTCACCCTCCCTCCCTCCCTTCCACCCTCTCTCCCTCCCTACCTCCTTCCACCCTCTCTCCCTCCCTATCTCCCTTCCACACTCTTACCCTTCCTCCCTCCCTTCCACTATCTCTCCCTCCCTCCCTCCCTCCCTTCCACCCTGTCACTCTTCCTCCCTCCCTTCCACCCTCACTCCCTCTATTCCAACCTCTCTCCCTCCCTTCCCACCTCGTCCCTCCTTCCATCCACCCTCCCTCCCTCCCTTCCACTCTCCCTCCCTCCCTCCCTCCCTCTCTCCCTCCCTTTCACCCTCTCTCCCTCCCTCCCTTCCACCCTCTCTCCCTCTCCTTCCCTCCCTCCCTTCCACCCTCTCTCCCTCCCTCCCTCCCTTCCACCCTTTCTCCTTCCCTCTCTCTCTCCCTTCCACCCTCTCTCCCTCCCTCCCTTCCACCCTCTCTTCCTCACTTCCACCCTCTCTCCCTGTCTATCTCCCTTCCACCCTCTCTCCCTCCCTTCCACCCTCCCTCCCTCCCTTCTACCCTCTCTCCCTCCCTCCTTCTCTCCCTCCCTTCCTCCCTCTCTCCCTCCCTCCTTCCCTTCCACCCTCTCTCCATCCCTCCAGCCCTCCTCCCTTCCAACCTCTCTCCACAACTTCCTCCCTCCCTCCACCCTCTCACCCCCTCCCCCTCCCTCCCTTCCACCCTCTCACCCTTCCACCCTCTCTCCTTCCCTTCCACCCTCTCTCCCTCCCTCCCTTCCATCCTCCCTCCCCTCCACCCTCTCACCCTCCCTTCCTTCAACCCTCTCTCCCTCCCTCCTTCCCTTCCACCCTCTCACCCTCTACCCATCTACTTCTCTCCCTCTCTCCCTCCCTCTCTTCCACCCTCTCTCCCTCCCTCCCTTCCACGCTCTCTCCCTCCCTCCCTTCCATTCTCCCTCCCCTCCACCCTCTCACCCTCCCTCCCTTCAACCCTCTCTCCCTCCCTCCCTTCCATCCTCCCTCCCCTCCACCCTCTCACCCTCTTCCCATCTACTTCTCTCCCTCTCTCTCCCTTCCTCCTCCTTCCCTATCTACGTCTCCCCCCTCTCCCTCCCTCCCTCCCTCGGATAGCACAGACAAAAGGTATTCACGCTCGATAATACACAGTAATTGTCAGTGTATTAAGCTTTCATCGCGAGCGAACAAAAAGCTGAGATCGATCAGCTGCAGATTTCCCTTTCATTAACATTAACATATTTCTCTTATATTGAACTCTTCTTTTATGCCATTTGCCAGATGGATGTGTTGATAGTGAGGATGGGTGTTTTGTTACTTTGATATTGTTTTGTTTTTTAAGATTGATATTGTTATGATGTTTGTTATTATAATCATTGTTGTTTCTGTCGTTATAGATATTGCTGTTTTTAATTATCATTATTATCATTTTTACTATCACTATAATTATAATTATTATTATTGTTTTTCTTATTAATATCATCATCATCTTCTTCATCATCATCGTTATCACTATTATCATTATTATGATCATCTTTACCTCATCCTTGCTATCCTCATTATCCATATTATTATAATCAACGTTATCAATAACATTGGAATTGCCATAATCATAATCTTTAGCTTCATTATCATTTCTGTTATTATTTTGTTACTCTTCTTATCATTATCATTACCGTTATTATCATTGTTATCATCGCCATCATTGTTATCATTATCATTTTTATTAACCTTATCACAATCATTTTTATTATTGCTAACACTATCATTACAGCCATGATCATCATTATGATTATTATTACTATCATTATTACTATAAGTAGTAGAAGTAGTAGTTGTATGATCATTATTGTTATTATTGTTTTCATCATTATCTTTATTACCAATATTATTACCAGTAGTAATGGTAATCTTGCTATTATCAGTATGCATATTGTTATCATTATCATGTTCGTCATCGTAACATTATGAATTGGAATGGTAATTAGAATTTGAATGATAATTAAAAAAGAAGAAGATCGTTATCATTCTTTTTATCATAATCATTATCGCAATCATTATCATTATCTTTCTCATTATCCATATTACATCATTTTTTTAATCATCATAATCATTATCATCTTTAATGTTATTGCTCATTTTACTCCTATTGTTATCCCTATTATCGTTTTCATTATTATCCTTATTGTTGTTATTGTAATTACCATCATTACTGCTACTATACTATCATTATCATCCTTATTATCATCACCATTATTATCTTGATCATTATCAACAACATTGATTTTTTGTTTTTAATCATTATTATTATTGTTATCATCATTATTTTCATTATCATTATAATGACTATTGTCCTAATGAGGATGATATTGATGATAATGATAATACTGATGATGATGATAATAATAATAATAATAATGATAATAATAATAATGATAATAATAATAATAGTAATAATAGTAATAACAATAATAATAATAGTAATAATAACAACAACAATAATAATAATAACAGCAACAATGATAATAATAATAATAATAATGATAATGACAATAATAATAATCATAATAAAGGAAATGAAATACAATACACCTTTATTCAAAAGAAAGAAAAAGAAAAGTTCAAACGGTCAAGCTATCATTACAAACACATAATTTACGCTCGGTTCCTCAGAGCTGTTACACCCCCCCCCCCCTTCCTCTTTTACAAATGTATTGAAATTACACCCGCTGTTTCTATCATAATCGTCACCATTGATATCATTACTTTTTATTTGCTTTCATCACTATTCTTTCTTTTTTTATTGTTGTTGTCATCATCATCTTTATTATGACAATTGATGTTAATTCTTAATTCTGTATATTGCCATCATCGTCATTGCCATTGTCACCATCATCTTTAACAGTTGATTTGTATCATCACATATTCATAATAATCTTCATTACAGTTTACAATGCCAATTTAATGATAATCAATATTAACATTCCAACCATTTTCCTCACGTTTAGTCTTTTCATTGCATTATCATTATGACTGTCATCTAACAGCCAGGGTAATTTACCTATCATTGTATCAGCTTGTCTAAATGCGAATATAGAAAGGTCACTTAGCTAGCGTAGCAGGAGATACCGCTATCTATGAAAGGTCAGTGGAAACGTAAAAGCTTACGTGAACAGATATCATGACTAGAAGATAGGTCTTAGTTCTTCATTTTCTGCATGACCTTTGTTGTCATGACTTAAGGGGCTAACGTTGTCATTATTTGTGTGTGTGTGTGTGTGTGTGTGTGTGTGTGTTTGTGTGTATAAGTGTGTGTACGTAACTGCGTGCATTTATTCCAAATGTAAAGCTGCTACGTAACTGCGTGCATTTATTCCAAATGTAAAGAGTAAGAGATGTGATATTAATGCTGACAGCTATGACTTGTATAACATGTATCTGGGGAGAAAATGTCTAAGCCAATCACAGTGCGCTATTGTAATGACGTCACTAGCGTCTCCTGTGACCTGATCTGAGAACAGTGACGACTTTGTGATGACTTGAAATGCTTTCCAATATGTGTTATTCTTTGATAATTGTTCAACTATGTTATGAATGAATAATAAAATCATAATAAAATATGATGATGATATATATGATATATATGTAAACTAACTCTGGTGATGAAATGATAATACAAGAAAAAATAAAAAATAAAATAAAATAAAAGCAAAGTCAATAAACGAAAAAGGCAAAAATCCTTTTTTATCATTGGCGCTGCAGTTGTTACTGTTATTAGTATCATCATAGTTATCAATTTCATTTTTATCATTATCATCATTATTATCATGATTATCATTATAAGTTATTGTTATTATCATTATTAATAATATTATTAACAGTATTATCATTATCATTATCATTTTTATTATCATCGTTAGTGTTATCATTATTATCCTTATTATCATGATTATCATTATCATCATTATCATTATGACTATTATATCAATTATCATTATTGCTATTATCATTATTATCATCCTCATTAATTCTATCATTATTATCTGTATTATCGATGTTATTATTATCATTATCTATCTTTTTATCAAAAACGTATATACAATCATCATTATCATTATTACCTTTATTATCATTATCATTACTATATTTATTATCACCAATCTTATCATCACCATTAGCATCATTATCACTACTATTATCTGTTTTTTTAATATTTTCATTATCATCATTATCATCATCAGTATCAATTTTAGTTTCATCATAGTTATTATCCTTATCATTATAATCATTATTTACATTACTCCTATCACCATGATGACGAGGAGGAGGAGGATAATGATAATGCTGATGATAATGATAATCATAATGATAATAATAATGTTGATGATAATGATAACGATAATAATAATGATAATGATAATGCTGATGATAATGATAATGATAATGGTAATGCTGATGATAATGATAATAATGATAATGATAATGGTAATGCTGATGATAATGATAATGATGATGATAGTAGTAATAACAAATACATCAGATTAACAATTTGAAATCTATAAATACACATGCTTACAAAAATAGAATCTTAATTAGATATTGTAGTTTGCTTTCTTACACTCATGTAATTGTTAGTAGAGTGAATGCGTCGTTAATAAAATTATCCTGATTGATGTACACCACAAAAATTCACCATTAGTGAATAACATGGATTAATTGGGTAATATCCCTTCATATACTCCGGTGGGAGTATGGCTGCACGGAGTTCAATTTACAATGCTGGGAAGAGTACTAAAAATCAGGGAGTATTTGCATTAAAGAAAGGGAAAAAAGGAAAAAAAAGAATGGGTGTGAGGGAAGGGGGAGGGGGAGGGGAGTGGAAGTTGGGAGGGGGAGGGGAGTGGGGGTTGGGAGGGGGGAAGGGGACTTGGGGACTTAGGGATGGAAGTGATAATAGAAGGAATGGATGGGGTTGGGGGAAGGGGATAGGATTGTGTTTGGAAATTAGATTTCCCATGTGAGATGGGTCTGGGAAACCCATTTGTGTATGATAGTTGCTTATAGTTAATCAATGTGCGTAAGTATTTATTGTTTATATGAACATATGTACATTCACACGTATATGCATACCTATATATGTATATACATATATAATTTGATACATACATACATACATACATACATACATACATACATACATATATATATATATATATATATATATATATATATATATATATATATATATATATATATATATATATATATACCTATATATATGTTTATATATATTTTTTTAATTATTATTATTCATTTATTTATGTGCGTATGTCTGTACGTATATACATATATACCCGTTCAAATATATATCAATCTACACACTATACTATTGCAACAACCTATTAGATAGAGCAATCTCCGTAAAGACTATGATCAATAGCATTCTGCAACAACAACAACAAAAATATAACGTCAAAAGGGAGACGCAAACAAGATCTTTAAAACCTATTCTGACCAAATCAAGAAATTCACATTTCTCCAATACCATCACCACTTCATTAATCACCAAATCCGGAAATGGTTACAGGGAAACGGAAGCCGAAAGCCAAGGTTATAGGGCACTTTTCCTGCGAACTTCACCAACAAGTCATGTGCAACAACTTCAGCGAGAAGTTTCCAGAATCACGAGTGTTGCTGATGAACGAATGTTTGTTGACGGTTTAAGGAGTCAGGACTGTGCAATGACGTACTCTCATGATGAACTCATGGTCTAGTTGTTTATTTTCATTAAAGAAATAATTTTGTGTTTGAGACGATATGTTGCCTTATGTTGATAAACCTATGGGGTCAGGGTATGAGTGGAAATTATCGTTATATTTGGGTAAGTATGAATAACATGGTGATTATTTAGCGATGACATACGGCCGTACTAACAACGTGGAATAGAGTCGAACTCGTTACATTTCTCTAGGTTTTGCTGATAAGGCTAATTCATATTTAGATAAGATGTTTTGATATGTTCATTTGCAGGAGTTAGTTGATAAGAAATAGGGAATTATGATGTCTCCGACAAGTAGCTGCTGTGTATGTGTGTGTGTGTGTCTATGACTATGTCCACGTGTCTGAAATGTTAATGTCACTTTTCATTCCCATTCATTTTCATTCCATTAATTTATCCAAGAAAAAAAACAACAACAACAAGGAAACGCCCGTACACGAATTCCTGAGCGTCAATTAACACTCGCCTTTATTTGTTCGTTCACTTATTTATTTGTTAGTTCCTTTCTTTCTTCACTCATTTATTTATCTGCTAATTCTTTTCTCTCCGTTGCAGTTGGTACTTCGGGCAGATGTCCCGGCAAGATGCAACAGACCTGCTCATGAGCGAGAGAGACGGCGGGGTGTTTCTCGTTATATATATATATATATATATATATGTATGTATGTATGTGTATGTATATATATATATATATATATATATATATATATATATATATATATATATATATATATATATATATACATATATATATACATATACATGTGTGTGTGTGTGTGTGTGTGCAACACACACATACACACAACAATTACTGTCGCAGACGGCATATAATCCTATTCCCTATTACCCAA
>BOPN01001630.1:35000-42500 GCA_017312705.2 Penaeus japonicus
GATAAACGAACAAACAAACAAATCAAAAATATGAAAATAAAAAATAAATGAAAAGTAATGATACACTTTTTCCTAAAGGTATTTGGTATGAATTTCAGCCAGACAGGAATTACAAAACTAATAATCATATATTCTAAAACTACCATCTATAATGCAGGAACCGACACAAACATCCGTGCAATATTTCAATAAACCAAAAACGTATAATGAGAAACTGATGAATAAGAAAGAGAGAAAGAGAGAGAGAGATAGGTGAGAGAGAGAGAGAGAGAGACAGAGAGAGAGAGAGATGAGAGATAGAGAGAGAGAGACAGAGAGAGAAAGATAGATAGATAGATATAAAGATAAATAGATAGAGAGAGAGAGAGAGAGAAAGAGAGAGAGAGAGAGAGAGAGCGGATGAAGCAGATGAGAAGATAATTACCAAAACGTAAGAAATACTCCTCCTTCACCTGCCCTTCTTAGCCCCAAACTATTAGTTCTTAAAGAGTGTTTCGTATTTTAATTTTCTAAAGTTCGCCAGACGCCTTCCTTGAATTCACTTTCCTCTAGAACAATGTCCTGAAAACACACACCATCAAGTAATACGATTAATGATTGACTTTAATCGCTGAAGACTCTTTCCAAACTTTGTAATTGGCTTATGGCATCTAAGATCGGATTTTGAAACGATCGTCATTTTTTTTTTCTTTCCGCTCCTCTCTTGTTTTCTCTTGTGTTGTTATTTGGTTGTTTGCATTCTCCTATTTTTTTTTCTTTTTTTGTCTTTTTCACACCCTATTTTCCTTTCTTGCCTGTTCTCCTTCATCTTTTCTTTATATATATTTTTTCCTTCGATCTTTTCTCATTTCTCAATTTCCTTCCCCTGCTTTCCTTCTTGTGCTGTCCCCTTTCTATTTCCCCTCTTCCCTTTTCGTTTCTTCCCCTTTCCCTCTTCTTGTTTCTTCGGCCTTCGCTTACCCTGCTTTCCCTTTTCCTTCATCTCCCCTTTGCCTCCCCTCTTTCCATAATTTGTTGATTTTCTTTCGAGGGGAAACTTATGTGTATGGCTCATCTGGATGTTCTTTTCTTTTGTTAATCATTGTTATTACCCACATTATTATTTTTTCCCTCCACAATGTTTTGAATAAATGTTACTTATGTTAGCGAGTTTCTGACTACTTGATCTATGTATTTGTTGAAACACACAAGCACATATTTACTCATGCAACGTTTGCTGTGATGGTAGCATCGTATTTTCATGATTATTATTATTGGCGGGTGGAAGGAGATAGAAGGTAAGGGTGAACAAGTCAGAATAAGAAATCAAGGAAAGTAAAGATGAGACAAAACAGACACATACACACACAACACACAAAACACACATACACACAAACACACACACGCACATACACACACACAAACACTCACACAAACACACACACACACACAACACAGACAACACACACACACAACACACACACACACACAACACAACACAAAACAGACAACTAGAGAGAGAGAGAGAGAGCGCAGATCAACAAGAGATGCCAATAACCAATTCCACAGCCAGAATTTCCGGAAGCAACATTTATCCCATTATGAACGTCAATGCATAAACACACTTCCCAGAACTCGCCATTTTCTCCTTCGCCCACTCAAAACTAGCCATTTAAACCTACCAAGTTGTGGTTATTATTAGATTAATTCGGACTGAGTGGGACTTTTGATATTAAAGGGATGGGACAGAGGAGAATGAATGGTTAATGGCGGGGAAATATATCTCAGGATGAGCTTCATTCTAACTCGTGTCTCTTTATCTATCTCTTCATATATAAATTCATACATACATACGTATATACATACATACATGCAGAGAGAAAGAGAGAGAGAGAGAGAGAGAGAGAGAGAGAGAGAGAGAGAGAGAGAGAGAGAGAGAGAGAGAGGAGAGGGAGAGAGAGAGAGAGAGGGAGGGAGAGAGAGAGAGAGAAGCAGAGGGAGAGAGAGAGAGAGATAGACAGACAGACAGAGGTAGGTAGATAGATAGATAGATATATAGATAGATAGATAGAGAGAGAGAGAGAGAGAGAGAGAGAGAGAGAGAGAGAGAGAGAGAGAGAGAGAGGGAGGGAGAGAGAGAGAGAGAAGCAGAGGGAGAGAGAGAGAGAGATAGACAGACAGACAGAGGTAGATAGATAGATAGATAGATAGATAGATAGAGAGAGAGAGAGAGAGAGAGAGAGAGAGAGCACGACCACTCTCCGTTCCTCTCCCTGTGCTCAAACTCCCATAGGTACTTCCCGCTGATGAGATACGATTGACGACAGCGATTGAGAACCTGATATAAGGGCACAAAAAGGGCATTATCCTACAACCTTAAACCTACCTTCCTCTTCTCTGGTAGTAAATTTCGTTGTTGTTGTTTTTCCATCTCTCTCTCTCTTTCTCTATCGGTCTCCCTCGTCCTTTTCCACTCCTCCTATCTCTCACTATCTCTTCCTCTCTCACTCCTCATTCTACCGACTGTCTTTCCCTTTTTATCTCTGTCTCTCCCCCTTTCTCTGCCCCCCTCTCTGTCTCTCCCCCTCTCTCTGTCTCTCCCCTATCTCTCTGTCTCTCCCCCTCTCTCTATCTCCCCCCTATCTCTCTCTCTCCCCTATCTCTCTGTCTCTCCCCTATCTCTCTGTCTCTCCCCCTCTCTCTATCTCTCCCCCTATCTCTCTGTCTCTCCCCTATCTCTCTATCTCCCCCCCTATCTCTCTATCCCCCCCCCCCTATCTCTCTATCTCTCCCCCTATCTCTCTATCTCTCCCTTAAGACAGTGCGTAGGCTCTCCAGCTCGTTCAGGCTATTTCACAAGACGAGAATTCACAGGTACTTTGGCTGAGAGTTCTTCTGGGAGAGAGCCTTTAACTGCGGCGTTTTATAGGGGATCGAGAGCGTGCTGTGGTTAGGATAAAGGTGTGGATCCTGTGGCTTCCGGAGTCACTTTGGCATCTCCTGTTCGTGACTTACATAGGAAGCTGGTCGTCTCGGAACCTGAAGAATCAACAAACAGGAGATTTTTCTACGTGGAAAGGTAAAGGGAAACTCTGTGTGGGATATTCTTTTATAGCAACGTATATGAGCATATTTATTTGTGTGTATGTAAATGCACATGAACGTATATAGATGTAGATATGTGTATGAATGTGTATATATATATATATATATATATATACATACATACATACATATATATATATATATATATATATATATATATATATATATATAGATAGATAGATAGATAGATATATATGTATATATATATATATATATATATATATATATATATATATATATATATATATATATATACATATATATATACACACACACACATATATATATATATATATATATATATATATATATATATATATATATATATATATATACATATATATATATATATATATATATATATATATATATATATATATATACGTGTGTGTGTGTGTGTGTGTGTGTGTGTGTGTGTGTGTGTGTGTGTGTGTGTGTGTGTGTGTGTGTGTGTGTGTGTAAAATATCTATATCTATATCTGTATTTGTCTTTCTATCTATTTATACATAAGTAAATATATATACATATATAGTATGATATTAAGCTGTGAAGGATATCGTTGCTCTTAAAGATAACAACACTGATATCATAATAATTGTTGCTGTTTTCATTGTTGTTGCTGAAGTTGCTATCACTAGCACTATCAACCTTATTATCATCTTTATGAACAACAGCATTATCAGAAGAGAAAGAGACAGAAAAAGAGAAGAGAAGACAAGACAAGAGAATAAAATGAAATAGAAAAGTAGAGAAGAGAAGAGAAAATAAGAGAACAGAAAAGAGAGACGATGTAATCGGACCCCTCTTACTTTATATCTATCAACCATCCTCCCTCTGCCCTTTGATTATTGCAATGTTCTTGAAAAGCATTGATTCAAAGAGTATGAAAAGGGTAGGAAACCAATAAACAGCCTCTGCTTGCCAATTATACAAGCAGACAATGTCTAAATTACAGTTCGGATTTAATTTGCAATAGTTATCCAAGGAGAGGTTAGGTAATGATAACCAGACCCTTCCACCCCCCCTCCCTCACCCCCTTACCCCCTCACACACACACACACACACACACACACACACACACACAAAGTAAAGCAATCATAACAGAAATACGTATAATTTAACCAATATGTTTTTATTCCTATTCGCACAATAAATCAATACATCTGAATAGTAAACTAATGATATAACAAAGACATAGATAACAATAATAATAATGATAATAATAATACTAATAATAATAATAATAATAATAATAATAATAATGATACTACTACTACTACTGCTGCTGCTGCTACTACTACTAATAACAATGATAATAATGATAATAATACTAATACTAATAATAATAATAATAATAATAATAATAATAATAAAACAAAAAACATTCAAACACATGTTTCAGCTTATCCTCCACATGAGAAGCTAAAGGTTTTACCGAACTTTTAGAAATACTTTTAAGTGATTGCTTTTGTATTTACGACATAATATCCAGCTCTACTTTGTCTAACCGATTAGTCGGATTAAGCGATGGGGGGAGGAGGGTGTGTTATAAGTATAAACTTTTGAATATAAGGAAAGAATGATGACTATATCAATCATTGTAAATCATTATCATTGTTATCATTATTATTATCAGTGTTATCATTATCATTATCTGTGTTATTATTGTTATCATTATCAGTGTTATTATTGATATCATTATTATTATTACTATTATCATTATCATTGTTAGTATTATCATCTTTATCATCACCAATATTGATTATTGCTGTCATAATGAATAACATTAAACATATTATTATTATCTTTATCATATTATTTCTGTCATCATTTTGATTATCATTATAATTATTATCAACATTATTCTTTTAATGTTATTATCATCATTACTATTATTGTTATTATTATCATTACTATCATTATTATTATCATCTTTATCATCATTATCATTAATATTATCGTTATCATTTTTATCATTATTACTATCATTATTATTACTATTATTATCATTATCATTATTATCACCAATATTGATTTTTCATATCATAATTGATATGAATAATAATAATATTATCATTATTATCATATTGTCATAATTAGCATCCTCATTATCATAATTATCATCATCATTATCATTATTATCAATTTTATCCTTTTATTGTTATTATCTTTATTGCTATTACCGTCATCCTGTTTTATCATTATCATCATCATTGTTAATAAATGAAAAAAATAAGATAAGCAAAATAAAATAAATAAATAACATAACAATGCAAAAAGTAATTCACAGTTAAATCAGCAAACAAGTAAGGGATTACTAAAACACTAAAAAATATTACAAAATCGCCTTCTTTCACCCCAGCTTCTGCTCCCTCTGTCAGAAGCAAGCTAACACCTGTACTCTAAGGCCGAGTTCTCACGCCCGTCTCGCCTTTCGCCAGGAGAGTGATGCTCAGTTTAAACCCCCTTGACCTAAATGGCTTCTTTTTCTTATTTATTTTAGTTCTTTATCTTATATATATATATATATATATATATATATATATATATATATATATATATATATACATTTTTTTCTCTCTTTTTTCTTATAGTATCAGTGCTTATATGAATGCATGTCTATCACATTTCTTTGTTTGTAGCATTTAAAAAAAAAAAAGTTCCCACTTTATTTGGTGGATTGCACAGGCAAGGATCTTAGAACATTGCAATCTATCAGAAGATATAATAATGATAACAAGATGATAATTGTTAGTATCTTTATCATCATTATCATTACTATCATTACTGATTTCATTAATCATCTTCATAATATAGATAATGATTATTGTTAGTCCTATCACCATTCTCATTTTCATTAATTACTGTTATCATTATTTCCATCGTTACTATTGTATTTGTTATATCTACTAAATTTTGAATATTACCATAATGACCACACATATAACTATCGTTGATATGATTAACCTTATTTCCGTTGCTTTAAAAAAAATACATGAAGAAGTAACGAAAAAAAGGCGGAGAATATATAACATTAACGAAGAAAAAAGGGATCATATCTATTACTTCTAAGAGCCTCCGTTTCCACTACCCTTTCAAAATCAACCTGACTTCACTACCCTTTCAAAATCAACCTAAATCAACCAGACTTCACAACCCTTTCAAAACCAACCTGACTTCACTACCCTTTCAAAATCAACCAGACTTCACTACCCTTTCAAAATCAACCTGACTTCACTATCCTTTCAAAATCAACCTGACTTCACTACCCTTTCAAAGTCAACCTGACTTCACTACCCTTTCAAAACCAACCTGACTTCACTACCCTTTCAAAATCAACCCGACTTCACTACCCTTTCAAAACCAACATGACTTCACTACCCTTTCAAAATCAACCTGACTTCACTTCCCTTTCAAAATCAACCTGACTTCACTACCCGTTCAAAACAAACCTGACTTCACTACCCTTTCAAAATCAACCTGACTTCACTACCCTTTCAAAACCAACCTGACTTCACTACCCTTTCAAAATCAACCTGACTTCACTACCCTTTCAAAACCAACCTGACTTCACTACCCTTTCAAAACCAACCTGACTTCACTACCCTTTCAAAACCAACCTGACTTCACTACCCTTTCAAAACCAACCTGACTTCACTACCCTTTCAAAATCAACCTGACTTCACTACCCTTTCAAAATCAACCTGACTTCACTACCCTTTCAAAATCAACCTGACTTCACTACCCTTTCAAAATCAACCAGACTTCACTACCCTTTCAAAATCAACCAGACATCCCCATCAACACCAATTACCAAACTCTAAACATGAGAACCCTCTTTGTCCTGAACCTCTGCAAACAAGTGAACCACTGACCCTGAATCCCCTCTGTGCTCAGTGGTATTCATTAAACCTTATTACTATATATGACTTAGTTATGAATCCTATATACACCTGTGGCCAGAACACACTCCTCGATCCCCTGTCCAGTGTGGAATGTATTCGTTTCGCTTCGTTAGATCTTATTACATATGACTGACATATCGTAGCGATTGGATTTCTCTAATCGTGAGAAAGGTTTCCGTTTGTTGTGATTAAATGGACTCTGGGTTAATAAGATCTTCGAGCTGCGTTTTCCCTTGGTAAGACGGAGAGGAGGGATGGTGACAAGGAGAAGGAAAGGAAGTGGAGGAGACGAGGAAGAAGAAGGGTAATCTGAGGTAGAATACTAAGATGGAGGGTGGAAGAGATTGAAGAGGAGGAGGAGGAGGAGGAGGAGGAGAAAAACAAGTAGAAGGAGAAGGAGGAGGAGAAGGAGAAAACAAGTAGGAGAAGGTGAAGGAGGAGGAGGAGATTAACAAGTAGAAGAAGAAGGAGGAGGAGAACAATAAGTAGTAGAAGAAGAATTCTAGAAAA
>BOPN01001630.1:45000-47500 GCA_017312705.2 Penaeus japonicus
AAAAGCTTGAATGCTAAAGGACAGGACTAAAAAAATAACCTCGAGAAAGAAACGACAGTATTGAAATTTTATTATGATGAGTTTAAACAATGAAAGGTAAATGAAAACAAACGCTTTTTTAAAGAACACACACACACAAACACACACACTCAAAAAAGAAAAAGAAAAAAGAAGAAGAAAAAAAAAGAAAAAAAAAAAAACACCCACGCACTTCTACACATAACAATAAACTCCGGAGATTTGTTGATTGCAACAAGTCACGTGATGAACACAAGTTGCAGAAATCCTCTGGGTGCATAAACACTCACACTGAAATTGTTGTTTCTTTTAATATGATATATGCTCCTTGCACAGTGGTTAGACTTTCCGAGCTGCAGTAAAGTCACCAAAAATAATCTTATGGAGC
The DNA here is from genome assembly GCA_017312705.2 of Penaeus japonicus. NCBI lineage: Eukaryota > Metazoa > Arthropoda > Malacostraca > Decapoda > Penaeidae > Penaeus > Penaeus japonicus. The sequence continues at coordinate 45,407 of BOPN01001630.1, forward strand.
TTATCATGGGTGTTGGACGCCAAGTCGAGATAGAATTCTTATATTTGTGTGTCGGGTAAATGTTGTTTGAAATTAACATCATAAACACTTATCACTTATGTTTATTTGTCTGTGATGGAATGTTGCTTTTAAAATGAATTACATTTGATTTTCATCCTTTATTTCTCAGTCCTTAATGATTTTTGATGATCTTGCACTAATTTGCATCATTCTTCTATCTATCTATCTATCTATCGACCTATCTGTCTATCCGAGTACTTTGTGTTCTAATTGGGAAATTCAACAACGGTCAGATAAATTTGCATAAAGCATACTATTTCTGATTAAACAGTTTGGATATAAAAACAAATGAATATATCATTATTGTTGTAGGGGAGATGCTCTTATAGAATGAATTATAGAAATACTTTGATTAAAAGGCGGTTGTCATTACCATGCATAAAATGAATACATTAACAGCATCACCGCCATTCTCTTCTCCCTGCTTGGTTTGTTAGATGAAATATTTCTAACAATTTTCCGTGCAATATTTCACATCAATAAGCAGTCGGCGATACATTCCTACATTTGATACATTTTTTCCCTAGTAAAATAATCCCAATATAGAATTCCTAGAGTGATAGATCCAATCAGACAAATAAGTTGAAAGATTTCCCCGGAAGTGTATAAAATGTTTTACTTCTTTTATTAGCAGTGCGATAAAATTTATTGGTGATTCTAATCACTATTTTTCATCAGAGAATTTTAATAATCGCACTGCAGTAAACTTATCTTGTGCTTCCCACAACCCGGATATAGGACTCAGACTTTTGTTTGATAGATTATTATTCATTGTTTCTTACTGCAGTCATTTCAGTTATTAAAGAATAAGATCATAAAAATATAGAGTGATACTGTAATAACAGTATGGAGGAACTTACATCATATAAGTTGCAAGTAATCAATATTGCACATATATCAAAGAACTATATAGTTTAATTGCACAATCAGTAATTTACATCTTTCTCGCTCTCTCTCTCTCCCTGTGTGTGTGTGCCTGTCTGTCTGTCTGCCTGTCTCTTTCTCTCTCTGTCTGTCTGCCTGCCTCTTTCTCTCTCTGTCTGACTGTATCTTTCTCTGTCTGCCTGTCCGTTTCTCTGTCTGCCTATCTCTTTCTCTCTCTGTCTGACTGCCTGCCTGTCTGTATCTCTCTCTCTCTCTCTCTCTCTCTCTCTTCCTTATTCAAATGTATTCCACTCACTCCGGTCCTATCGCGTCGTTCATATCTCTGTCACATCATTTGCCTTTAACATATCCAAGAACAATCGCCTTCTTTCTTATCTTAAACCTCTCCCTTCACGCCTTTGAAAATCCTGGCCAATTTTCTTGCGTACATCTTAATCTTTGTCAATTTTATCCTTGCCATTTTCAATACGGAATAACTGAATTTCTTTAGTTTGAGTTCTGTCATGGAAAAAAATGATGTTCGGTTTATAATTATCGTACAATAGCACTGTTCTTTTTCCACAACCAAAAGTCGCAAAAAAATATCATATTTTGATCAATTAAAAAGGAAAAAAATACACGTTCTTCCAAAATCCTAAAGAGAGGATTAGACTCTTAAAACTTTGAATAACTGCTCTCCTTAAAGTAATCTTCGGGCATAGAAATAAAACACCTCTGCTCCCACTTCTACCCTCGCTTTTTCTCTCCTCCTTACTCTCATTTTCCTTCCGTTCCTCCCTACTCTAAACTCCCTCTTCGTCTTTTTGGTATTTTCTCTCTTTCTTTCTATCTTTTATATGTCCTCCCCTTCCCTTTTTCTCTGTGTGAATTTCATTTCTATCTCTCTCTCTCTCTCTCGTGCTTCGTCCTCTCTTTCCCCATCTCTCTTTTCCCTATCTCTCTCTATCTCTCACACTGTTTCTCTCCTTCCTCTCACTCTTTCTCTCTCACTTACTTTCTGTCTCTGCCTGTCTCTTTCTCTCTCACTCTCTTTCTCTCCTCACCCACTTTTTCTCTCTGTCTGTCTCTTTCTCTTTCTCTCTCCCTTGCTCTTACTCTCTCACTCACTTTATCTCTGTCTCTCTCTCTGTCTCTCTTGCTCTCTTGCTC
>BOPN01001630.1:57500-67500 GCA_017312705.2 Penaeus japonicus
ATATATATATATATATATATATATGTATGTATATATGTATACATATATTGTATGCTGATGATATTGATAAAACTGAAATCAAAAGAACATCAATAAATAAAAAAATAAAAAAGAACAATAAGAACAACAATAAGAATAATGATGACAGTAATCCTAATGACGGATTTAATCAATGGACAAATAAGCAACTCAATAAAAGTTTAATGAACAATCTAATTATGTCAATTAATTCATTGATTACATGATGTATTATCATAATTGATTGACCTACCAATCAATTCTTCGAAAAATTGCCTTGACACTCGCACACAGACACACACACACGCACACACACACACACACACACACACACACACACACACACACACACACACACACACACACACATATATATATATATATATATGTATATATATATATATATATATATATATATATATATATATATTGGGCGGTGCTTCCTTCCTCTTAGGAGGGGGGGGGGAGCCCTTACCCCTTTGTTCTGCCCCCAGACATAAGTGCCTGGAGGGGCGGGAACAAAGTCTGGTCGTTTTGCAACGACCTCTTGCCGCCGAAGAGCCTCTTCCTTACGGAACATCCAAGGCTCCAGGCGTGGTGCTTTTTGTGGCATTTGGGACACTTGGCAGTGGTGTCCCACGTGACATCTTTGTGTGCTTTGAGGCACACCTCTGTGCTGTGTGCCTGACTACAGACACGCCAAGGTCCAAGGACGCAACTGGGACTCCCTTCAAAGTGACCAGGACTTGCCTGGTTGGGTGCTTCCCTTTAGAAAGTCGGGAAGCTCCCGCCACCTTGGGATGAGCGGTGATGACCTCAAGGTCATACATCAGAGGGAAGCCAAGAAGCACCATCTTGGACTTCCTCTCTTCAGAAGTCAGGGCCGCCAGGCTCACCTTCCGCCCATCCAGGAGCTTGTCAGTCTCCTGGAGGAAGGTGAGGGTGGCTTGGTCCTTTGGGACGATTATCATGCCATTGTCTCTGGCAATTCTAATCGTCAGACGGCACTGTCTCTGGGTTTCCAGAGCCCGTACCATCTGGTAAGCGTTGTCGAATCCCTCAGGCTTAGGGGGAACCCTAAATTGAGGGAAACGACTCAGGGCTACAGACTCGCCCTCCGAGTCTGTAGCCGTCCGAGGACGCTTGTTGCCTGTCCTCCGAACCGACGCCGGAGTTTTGGCATTGGGGCCAGCAGGGTTGGAGGGTCCTGCCTGGCTTCCATTCTTATTTTGACTCGTCATCTGAACCGACGCCAAAGACTTGTCGGAGCCAGGGGCTAGTTTGGAGGGTCCAGCCGAGGCTCTTGGGTAGGATTTCTCTGAACCGACGCCAGAGCTTTGCCTATCTTTCTACTGTTGTCACCAAGGACCTTGAAAGGCTCCAAGGTGACAGCCTTTGTCGACTTAGTTCCAACTTCGTCAACATGTGGGTCAGTCAGGGATTTTTTGTTAAGAGATGCCATATGAAAAGCGGTTCAATTCATCCTCCCACGCCCCCACCCAACACGGAGTCTAACAAGGGGAAGCTGTTCACTGAGACCATGCTCAGAAGCCACAGGGGTGGTGGGAGGATATACGCAACCCCCACCTCGCATTGATGGAACTCACAAGAACATGCGATTGCCTGCAAGACAGGGGCTGCTTGACCCTATCCTAGCTCAAAAAGAGAGACCAGCCGATTGACCTAATCGAGCCGAGATCAGGCCACCCGTCTTGCTGCAATAGAGGACCGAAGAGGCGTGTTGCTAACCGCAGGGCGTACTCATACACGGCATCGCTCAACCTCCAGGACTCCCGTCTCCCAGCGCACAGGGGCGCCACGCATGGCAAACACGTGGGCAGGTGTGTGCCCCCTGGGGGGAGGACCAGGAGGGGTGTGACCCTACCTAATAGATCAGCACCTAGGAACGCTTAGTCGTCCCTTCTCGTAGAATCCGCCCTAGAAGGCCACCTCAACGGGAGGGAGAGACTGGCCCACGCGCTACGACAAGGCGGTTCCTTATTCCGGAGACTTTGGAAGGCTTCAGAATAATGTTGCCTCACGAAGGGGGGATTGTTCTAAGTCCTGGGAAGACGAAGATCCCCAGGGTACGAAAATGGAGGCCCATTGTCTTTACACTGTGGAGGAAAGAGGAAGCCGACAATAACAGCCTTCAGACCACTGCAAAGCGCATGAGTTAGAACTTTACTTTTATGGTTTCAAAGTGAGGTCAAAACCAGGACGGTCAATCTGCACAGTAAGAAAATGAAAAAAATAAAAAATAAGAGAAAAAAACACTAAGGAAAAAAAAGAAAATATTAATAAACAAATGATAAAGAAAGAATAATGAAAAAATAATGAAAAAAAAAAAATATATATATATTTCTTTCTATGCGTGTTTATGTACATATATATTAGAGAAAGAGAAAGAGAGAGAGAGAGAGAGAGAGAGAGAGAGAAAGAGAGAGAGAGAGCGAGAGAGAGAGAGAGAGAGAGAGAAAGGGAGAGAGAGAGAAAGGGAGAGAGAGAGAAATAGAGAAAAATAGAGAAAGAGAGAAAGAGAGAAAGAGAGAAAGAGAGAGAGAGTGCCAAAGAGCGAAAGATCACATTCTAACCTGCAACCAACACAGCCTGAGGCGCCCAACCGAGACCCCGATGCCACGTCCAGCAACGGGCAAGGAAGGGAACGCGGCAGAGGAGAAACCCCGCTGACCAGAGGAAACCCGAATGGGAATCGAGGAGACGAGAAAGACAAAGGAGAAGGAACCGACAATAAAGGCCAGGGAGGCAGAACAGGAGTGGAAAGTGTAGAGACGAGGGCAGACAGGAAACATGTTGGTGAGTTGCGTTGCTGCGCCCAGGGTTAGATTTTTTTTTTTTTTTTTTTTTCTTGATTCTGTCTCTTTCAGTTTGTTTACGAAAGATGGCGCTGATAGTCCAGGTGATATTGATGATAAAGGTGATATTAATAACAATTTTATTGCCAACGTAAATGATACAGATGATAATAATGATGATGGTCATGATTATGGTAATGATATACAGAGTGCATAATGTAATTATTTGGAAAAATGGAAGCAAAATTAACGATGATAGAAAAAACGGTAAAACGGTATATCTAAAAGACAAATCACATCCACAGGAATCCAGGACATCTGTGGAGAGAACATTGTCTTGAGTTACGACCAATCTGCTATCGTTTACACCGTGAACAATGACCGACCTCAAACATGCAAGTTGAAAGTGAAGGCAAGTGTTATTATCAGCATTAGCCGTAACCCCTTCCATTATAACTTCACAATACTCCTCCTTTTGTGTTTTATGGTGATCTTTGTGAGCTGTATGTCTGAGTTTACCCTCCTCGGTTTTCTTCCTTCGTATTATGTTTGTTCAGAGAAAACGGATATTTAGTAGGAGTAAAAGCCATGTCACACTAGCGTATATGCCGTCAATTTTTTTCTTCAAATTTTCAAAGATTGTCATTTTTTTTGAGTCACGCTTTACCGCCGGGAACCATCGGCTCAGTCAACGCGATACTTGTCTCGCAGTTGTAAAAAATGGCGCCGAGCAAGCGACAGTGCGCGGCGATGCTAAACTTTGTTTTGACAGTTACTGACCGTAACAAGAAAATGCAATAAAAACCGAATTTGGGTCCGTTCATGGATGAAAAGACGAGAGACTAAGAGTGTCTACCGTTACCTCGGAAAGCAGTGTCCAAGTAGGGAAATTGGCACAGTCCATGGTGTTTCAAAGCTGGAGGAAAATGGCGCGCTCTTCGGCTGACGGATGTAAACAATCAAATCGAGCATTTAAAACAAATTTAAATAAAGTTCTTGATTTGAGAAAACTTGGCTAAAAAAGACGGCGGAAATGATTTCAGGCAATAACCTGGAATTATCGCCAGTCTAGAAAAACGACAATTCGCTCAAAAATTGACCATTTTTCAGAATATTGACGGAAAAGTGATAGTGTGACAGCGGCTTAACCGTTATAACTGTTTTGTTGAGAAAACAACCAATATAAACAAATATAAAATAGTGCAAATCATGTATATATATATGTAAATATACATATATGTATATATATATATATATATATATATATATATATATATATATATATATATATACATATATATATATAATTATATATATATGGATACTCTTACTTCTACAGCAGCAACTTCATATACTTCAAAGGTAAGAGCTATGGCATTTCATTTGCAAAATTCCACTGGAAATGTAATTATCTTGTCTGTTTGCGATTGTCTTGAGAAGCGATTTTAAGTGATTAAAGGAACTTAGTTATCTATAGTTTTGGCCACATTTATTTGCTCAAATATATGATTTTGATCTCAAAAAGCCGAAATATTATTTTTTATATAGAAAAAAAAAAATCAAAACACACACACGCACACGTGTATATATAAATATATATATATATATATATATATATATATATATATATATATATATATATATATATATATATATATATATATATATATATATATATATATATATATATATATATATATATATATACATATATATATGTATATGTATACACACATAAACACGTATATATATATATATATATATATATATATATATATATATATATATATATATATATATATATATATATATATATATATATATATATATATATATATATATATATATATATATATATATATATATATATATATATATATATGTATATATTCATATATCTATATGTGTACATATATATGTATATGTATACAAACATAAACATGTATATATATATATATATATATATATATATATCTATCTATCTATCTATCTATATATATATATATATATATATATATATATATATACACACACACACACACACACACACACACACACACACACACACACACACACACACACACACACACACATTCACACAAATGTATTTGTTTGTATAAAGTTAAAGTTATGCCTAGGGTACCACCTCAAACGTAAATCTAAATTTCACACCGAATTAAACTTGAAGGGAATATCAACTGCATTTTTCGCCAGACACCTGCAGGCACAAACATCGGCATTTCCTGCTTAACCTTCGACATCTACAGCGGCAGTTGCAAGAAGGAATCCTTAATGATTAAAGCCAGAGTCAACGGCAGACCTCAAAGGTACGTGGTTGAAGATTTATATGTAGTTAGTGGTTTGCCTTTAGATGTGTACATAATCACACGCAAACACACACACACACGTGTGTGTGTGTGTGTATATATATATATATATATATATATATATATATATATATATATATATATATATATATATATATATATATATATATATATATATATATATATATATATATATATATATATATATATATATATATATATATATATATATATATATATATATATATATACATATATAGATATATATACATATACAAATCTATACATATACACACATATGCATATGAAAAACTTATATGATACCCATAAATGTCCTCAGATTGTTATACTGCGAAGATGTACCTCTCCGGAGCGTCATCATATCATCAAACAAAATGTTCATGAGATACAAGCGGAAAAAACTTGAATTTTTTGAGTATTCGGGAGGATTCATTTGTGAAGTCTACACATCCGGAGGTAAGCTAAATTGTCTAGTTTAGTTTAGATCTTTATTTACCACCCTGGATAACTACACAGGCATAGGCAAGCTTTGATACATTGATGCAGAGTCTAGACATTGTTGTTAACATTGTATTACAAATTAAGGTAATAACATTATTATATTCTATAGTATATCAACTGTGAATAGACATTTGATAAATGTTGTAATAGGGTATTATATACCGAATTCCGGATGTGGCAGAAGTACAGTCTAGTTTGGTTTTCATTTTTTCAGTGCCAATTCCGTAGATTTCTGTGAGTGGCATGATATTAAATGAATGTGATTTAGGGATTCTGTATTTATACCTGTGTTATAGGTCTGCTAGTGTGAATTGCCTCGTCTGAACTGTTTCCTTTCTCTCTTTCAGGATCAGCGAGACCCTTCTGCGGTGGGTTCCTTCTCTGTTGCAAGGGATTTTGTCTCCAGATGTGCATTCGTTTTGTGCTCATGTACTATAACATACACACACACATACACATACTTATATATATATATATATATATATATATATATATATATATATATATATATATATATATATATATATTGACATATAGACAGACAGATAGACATAGATGTATATTCACACAAAAGTAATCACGTATGAAGAGATCAGAAGTAAACTAGCCACGCTCTAATACATACCAAATCAGGCAAAACAAGTAATCAGAACATGGAATCTGACAGCTATTTCGCTCGCCCTCAGATGGCTGTGGTTTTGTCCCCATCAACATCGACAACACTAGGATCGTCAATGGCACAGATGCATCGAGTGGCGAATACCCTTATATGGTCATCGTGCGCCCTACGATGGGTACGGTCACGTATTCGTGCGGGGGGTCCATTATCAAGAGGAACTGGATCCTGACGGCCGCCCATTGCTTTTTCGATTTAGATACGTAAGTTTGTGTGTGTGGTGGGGATTGGGGTATGGGGGGGGGAGGTATGGGTGTGTTATGGACGTTAATTGGTAGTAAATGAAATAATAGTTTGTACAAATATATGTACACATACACACACACACACACATATATATATATATATATATATATATATAAACATTAGATTTTATTATGATTTGAATAATAATGAACAAACACACTTACGCACAAAACCATACCAAGAGGTTCCTATACCTTTGCATCTCTTCCCCTCCACCCCTTTCCCCCCACCCCCCACCCAACCCCAGTGGCCTCAAAGCTTCGATCGTGGAGGTTCGCTACGGTTCAATAAACTACAACAGGGGAACGATCGTAACTTCCACAGTCTTCATCACTCATCCTGAGTACGACAATGCAACATATGTAAGTTGGACCAGTCAGCTGAGACCCTCAAAGTTAATGTCAGGATGATGGTGATAGTGGAGATGGTGGTGATGATGATAATAATGATGTTCATGGTCTTCCTGTTTTACTATCTCTACTGCTACATCAGCTACTACTATCTATCTACTAGTACTACTACTACTTCAGCTTAGCTTAGCAAAACTATTTCAGGCTAACGACGTCGCCCTAGTAAGGCTACCAGAACCCCTGCAGTACCAGAGCGACCCCAACCTTCGCCCCATCTGCCTGGGCTTGGATGAAGACAACCTCTTTTCAGGCAAAGCTGTGGCTACGGGCTGGGGCCGCACGTCTTATGGTGAGACCACTCGCACAGTACACGCACACGGACGCACACACACACACACACACACACACACACAATACGCACATGAGTGTGAGTGTACCTGTGGATGCATGTACTTACGCAGGTGTATTTAATGTATTTGTATACAATTCCATTAGTAAACACCTTTTTGCACGATTTTTTTTTTATATAATATGATATAGAAAAAAACATATTTCTTTACCTCATTAAATGTATCGTACATGTAATTCATACTTTTTCCCATAAACTGTACGACGACACTACACGTAATCTATATGAAATCAGGTGGCACTCGTCCGGACATCCTGCAAGAAGTCGAGCTGGACCTCATCTCAATGAGTGAATGTGAGGCGAAGATACGGTTACCCGCTGATACCAGCAGGGTATTGTGTACCCTCACTCCTTATAAGGATACATGTCAGGTACTTGACCTTTCCTTGATTTTTAGTTATTGTCAATGTTGGTCAACTCTGCAAGTTCCATTGTTCTTTTTCTCACTTCCTTTCTCATCAGGAAGAATCCACGTTTCTGAAGAACGATTTGGCCATTTTCTTCTGGCTTGCAAATGCCCTTGGATATTTGTGCAACGATGGTTATTGATACTGAGTGTGCTGTGTCTCCTGCAGGGTGACAGCGGCAGTCCTCTCGTGGTGGAAATTGGCTTTGGAAGGTGGGTCCAGGTGGGCATTAACAGCTACGGGATCGAATGCGCTCGACCCCAGTATCCCAGCGTGTACATGAGGGTCTCCGCGTACGTGGATTGGATCACCTGTCACACGGGCGGCTCTGACTGCGACGCCATATGTAAGTACGCAGCCACGCCCCCCACCCCCATTCAAATTCATTATGAGAGAGTGACAAGCTAAAAGGCGATTCGTAAGCTTGTATGTGGATGAAAATTAACACACACACACACAGACGAGAGGCGGGATTGTTCAGTGATAGATCGATGAGTTTATGGCCAGCCATATCCCTCCCAGTTGCCTCAACAGTGAGTGAGTACTGGCGTTAGCTGAGGTCAGAGTGAGGTCAGCCTTGCCTTGTGGGTCAGCGCGCATGGATTTCCACAGCAGTGATTCCTAAGCCCTTGGTGACGGCCCACGCGATGGTTGTTCAGGCTCGCGGGATGGATCGAGAAGGATGGATGGAGGGAATAAAAGGAAATAGGAGAAAGATAATAATAACAAAGGAAATGGGAGTTAAAGCTGATTTACACAGGTATTTCGGAAATATTTATAACACCGCGTTGGAATCTAAGGCATGATTCAGGGTTTGAAATACGGAGAGGAATAAATTATGAAAGTTTTATTGATATTTCAGGAAAATAATGAGAATTGTTATCCCCCTAAACTACTTAGATTATCCAAAGCATTAAAGGTAAAAAACAAAACTTTATTCTGAACATTAACAGCACTTTAGACGCATCAAGAAATCTTTTTGCTCAGCTTCAAATGTCTTTCTTAATCTTTTATCTAGTTTTATGCTATCTACAATGCTATACCACAAAACTACTCTACCGAATAAGAGTATATCTATCTGTTTATCTCTCTCTCTTTCTCTCCATCTCTCTCTCTGTCTTTGACTCTCTCTCTCTCTCTCTCTCTCTCTCTCTCTCTCTCTCTCTCTCTCTCTCTCTCTCTCTATATATATATATATATATATATATATATATATATATATATATATATATATATATATATATATAACTAAACACACATACTTACAGACATTCTCACGCGAGGGAGGAAGAACTAGCACACACTTCCCTCTGTCCCCTTGAACCAAGTTCCCTTGAATACTAACCCTAGGACCATCTTCTATTCCATCCCAGAATTCCTGCGGCGACGCCTTCGTCAGGAAGCGATGATCAACATGACCAGATTCCTCGGAAACTACAGCTCTGCAACATCAAAAAAGAAAGAAGAAGAAAAAAGGATATGAAATAAAAGATAAAAATGAAATACTGTGTTTCTAAACTGCACACGAATTAGAATAAATGGCACTGCATTGTCAGTCTTTTTATATTTCCTTGTATGTTTGATTTGGAAATCGATAACTTTGATGATATGATGATGATGGTAATGATAATAATAATGGTAATGGTAATGATAATGATAATGATCATCATAATAATTATTATGACACAATGTTTCTGACGTGGATGATAATGATAATGATACAACATACATAAGAGAAAATCGGTAATGATAATGATAACAATGATGATAGTAATGATGATGATAATAGTGTCAGTAAAAATGACAATGATGATGATAGAAATGTGGTAACAAATATGATAATATTATATCAGTGATGATAGCATCATATTTTTTCACAAATATATATTCTTGTTCTCGTTCTCGTTCTTATATATGTTGTAGCAACAAACATTAAGTATAACAAAGCAAATATTTAGTAAAGAATGATATCGACAATATTCGCTTAGGGAGAAATAAAAATATGAAACAGATAGAGTCAAAATATAATCAATTTCAATGAGTTTTTTAGTAATTTTTTAGATTGCAATAAATTACTACCTAAACAATATGATACGTACTAATGTCTGAAGAGGCACTCAGTATTGTATTCTGAACATCTGTCCAAGATTGAATCCAAGATACCAAGGCATACGAAATAAAAGACAGACCATAGAAGGCAATTCTGCATGTATAATTACCTTATGGTAT
>BOPN01001630.1:87500-92500 GCA_017312705.2 Penaeus japonicus
GTTTCAAGATCCATCTGGATCCCATCTTCAGGACTAAGGAGGAGGAGAACAAGAGAGTAAGGAGGATGAAACACGGTTCAGGAAAGTCATGCGAGGACAGGAGAACGGGAACGAGGGCAGGGGCAGACCAGCGAACGAAACCGGGACAGGTCATGTCAGGCCACCGGATCGGGCGGTCTGTGTGAAGGGTGTCCGGCATAAGGTAAAAATTTGAAAATGTGTGAAGATAGAAGACTGTCAACAGGAGAAAAAACACTGTTGAGATAGGAATTCGGCAGCCTGTTAGTGAGAGAAGATTCTACCAATCTGCGGGCATGGACATCAGCGGAAGGGAACAGAATGCGGGCAGCTGACCAGTTTATGCGATGTCCTGCGTCCCATTGGTGGCAGAAGAGAGCGTTGTTGCAGTATATATGTACTTGTGTTGAGACACACGCTTGTTCAGACAAGCGCCGGTCTCCCCGAAGTACTGCTTCTCACAGGAGGAGCAAGCGATGGCATAGGTGCCTACCTTAGCAGAAGAAGGAGGTCAGGTGTGGACCAAGAGTGTTTACCTGGCGAAAGGTAAGCCTATAGTTGAGAGGGTGTAGCGAGCGAGGAAGAGAGTGGATTTCTTCGGTGTAAGGAAGGCTGAGGACAAGCAGGTGGGATGTCTCTCTGGGGGGGAAGGTCCTGGTAGAAGGTACGGCGGGCGTTGGAGAGCGCGGCGTCAAGAACGAAAAGAGGGTACCCCAGCTTGCCGGTGGATCTACGTAGAAAATTGATTTTTCCATCCAGGTGCTGCGGGTTACATATGCAGAGAGCACGGAGAAAGAGAGGACTAGCGACACCCCTCTTAACATTGAGTGGGTGGTAGGAGAAGAAGTGTATATACATCCCGCTGTGCATGGGTTTTCTATACACTGAAAGAGAAAAAGAGTAAGCTAAGCGGTGGATTAATCTATTTTGTGTATAGTGGGTTTATCTGCCATTTTATCAACACGGAAGAGTGTTTTGCAAGTCACACACGCACACACACAGACACACACACATATATATACATACATATATATATATATATGTGTGCGTGTGTGTGTATATATATATTTTCGCCTGCAAGCATATACAGGAAGAGGCAGAATCTGACCTCCTGATGGAGAAGCCGAGAATATTCTTCATGTAGGTCGGCAGCTGCGTGAGGAAGAGGTTGAGGCCCCAGCTACTTCCGGACGGAAAGACACCACGATAGCCCACACGGGGAGGTCAACCGCGGGCGATGCTGGCGACGGGTGTTCCCGGCACGGCGACGGCTCGTGCCCGCCCTCGTCACGGCGCCCTCGATGTACCGCAGCTCCCGATCGGAGATCCTGCGAAGAGACCGATCAGCTTTGGTCGTATCGGAGCTGGTTTGGTAGTCGTGATGCTGATGGTTATGGTGATGATAGTGAAGAGGAGAGAGAGAATGCACAAATCTATTGAAGATTATATTGTTTATAGTTTTTGGAAGATAATGAGATTCATTAATGATTCTGGTGCTGGTTTACTGAGATTAATAAATGACATCGTGATGGTATACAGACTGATAACGATAATAGCAACTATCATAATGGTGACGATAGTGGCAATGAATCTAACTGTAATAATATGAATCTATCATCATAGTGAGATTAATAGTGACAATAAGGAGTAATGTGACAATGTGATTACAAGCATATAACAATGACTGCCACACGAAGTAATATAATAATAATCATAAATAATATAATATAATAAATAATAATAATATAATAAATAATATAATATAATAAATAATCATAACAATGGCGCGTTTCTGTGCGTTCCATTACGTCTGTTTCTATTGCATTTGCACATCTGACATCCACGAGTATTACCTGGGATGCTGCCTGGGCGTGTCGTACATGAAGAAAAACCAGAGGGCGCACCAGGCGAGGGACAGCGCGCCCGTCACGTAGAAGGCCGCCGCCCACCCGTGCGCCTCGATGATCACGCCGCACAGAGGAAGCGTCATCGAGGTGCTGAGTGTAGCTCCTGGAACAGAGAAGATAATTGAGTGAAGGCTGAGGAGGGTTTTTCTATGTGAGGATGGAAGAAAGAGCTACGGTAGCTAGTTGCCTGTACAAAAAAATAATAATAATAATAAAAATAAAAATGAAAAAATAAATAATAAAAAAAATAAAAAATGGAAAAATAAACAAAAAAAATAAAAGGAAAAATAAATAAACACAATAAAAATGAAAATAAATACAAAAAAACAGAAATGAAAATAAATAAAAAAATAAAACAGAAGTTTGATAAAAGTGGGGAGGCGAGATCCTTGCTCGGATGGTTCGTAGAGATTCGAAGCATCGGGGAGGGGGGAAGGGGGGAAGGGGAGGGTTAAGCCAAGAGTTTGGTTTATGGAATAAGGATACACGAAAGAAAGAAGGCAAAGGGACACGAGAATCCAGCGCTTACCCAAGTAGACGACGGCAATGAACCTCGGGCGCTCGATGGGTGGGATCCAGTGGGAGAGTGCGTATGGTGCATGGACGGCCACGAGGCGCCCTGAGAAGGAGAAGGCAAAAAAAAAAAAGGAGTATAGCTCCTTTTTCTGATATTGTCAAAGGATACTTCTTTGGTTTATTTGCGGATAATAATTCATCGAGGTATGACAAAAGCATACAACCTGAAACGAGATACTCTGAAAGGCATATAATCTGGTTACTCCACTTAATTAAAGGCTATTAGACTACTTAAACAATCTGGTTACTCCACTTAATTAAAGGCTATTAGACTACTTAAACAATCTGGTTAATTCAATTTAATTAAAGGCTATTAGACTACTTAAACAATCTGGTTACTCCCCTTAATTAAAGGCTATTAGACTACTTAAACAATCTGGTTACTCCACTTAATTAAAGGCTACTAGACTACTTGAACAATCTGGTTACTCCACTTAATCAAAGACTACTTGAACAATCTGGTTACTCCACTTAATCAAAGGCTACTAGACTACTTGAACAATCTGGCTACTCCACTTAATCAAAGGCTACTAGACTACTTGAACAATCTGGTTATTCCACTTAATTAAAGGCTACTAAACCACGGAACAATCTGGTTACTCCACTTAATTAAAGGTTACTAGACTACTTGAACAATCTGGTTACTCCACTTAATCAAAGGCAACTAGACTACTTGAACAATCTGGTTATTCCACTTAATTAAAGAATTACTTGAACAATCTGGTTACTCCAATTCTAATTAAAGGTTACTGGGACTACTTGAACAATCTGGTTACTCCAATTTAATTAAAGGTTACTAGACTACTTGAACAATCTGGTTACTTCAATTTAATTAAAGGATATTAGACTACTTGAACAATCTGGTTACTCCACTTAATTAAAGGTTACTAGACTACTTGAACAATCTGGTTATTCCAATTTAATTAAAGGTTACTAGACTACTTGAACAATCTGGTTATTCCACTTAATTAAAGGCTACTAAACTACTTGAACAATCTGGTTACTCCACTTAATTAAAGGTTACTAGACTACTTGAACAATCTGGTTACTCCACTTAATTAAAGGTTACTAGACTACTTGAACAATCTGGTTATTCCACTTAATTAAAGGCTACTAGACTACTTGAACAATCTGGTTACTCCACTTAATTAAAGGCTACTAGACTACTTGAACAATCTGGTTACTCCACTTAATTAAAGGCTACTAGACTACTTGAACAATCTGGTTACTCCACTTAATTAAAGGCTACTAGACTACTTGAACAATCTGGTTATTCCAATTTTTTAATTAAAGGCTACTAGACTACTTGAACAATCTGGTTACTCCACTTAATTAAAGGCTACTAGACTACTTGAACAATCTGGCTACTCCACTCCAATTAAAGGCTATTAGACTACTTGAACAATCTGGCTACTCCACTTAATCAAAGGCTAATAGGACTACTGCAACAATCTGGTTATTCCACTTAATTAAAGGCTACTAGACTACTTGAACAATCTAGTTACTCCATCTCTTAATTAAAGGCGCACATTTGGACTACTTGAACAATCTGGTTACTCCACTTAATTAAAGGCTACTAGACTACTTGAACAATCTGGTTATTCCACTTAATTAAAGGCTACTAGACTACTTGAACAATCTGGTTACTCCACTTAATTAAAGGCTACTAGACTACTTGAACAATCTGGCTACTCCACTTAATTAAAGGCTATTAGACTACTTGAACAATCTGGCTACTCCACTTAATCAAAGGCTACTAGACTATTTGAACAATCTGGCTACTCCACTTAATCAAAGGTTATTCACTTGAAATATTCCTTGGATGATCCTGAGGGCTATGAAGGCCGCGTAGTGCCACTGGAGAAGATGGCAGCTTCCGAACACCCACCGTGTCCCGTACAGGTCTGCCAAGCGGCCGCCCACGATCTACAGGACAGCGGATCATGTTAGCACCGCAAAATCTAATCTAATATAATCTGATGTAAATGTAAAATCTAATCTAATATAATCTAATATAAATGTAAAATCTAATCTAATATAATCTAATATAAATGTAAAATCTAATCTAATATAATCTAATATAAATGTAAAATCTAATCTAATATAATCTAATATAAATGTAAAAGCTAATCTAATATAATCTAATATAAATGTGAAATCTAATGTAAAAACTGTAAAATGATAAAAATAAAACTGTAAAATCGATAGTGTTGATTGAGCGCGTTTTTTTCCCCTTGAAGTGATATTGTACGAAGGTGATGCTGATATATCAATGGTAAATACAAATAGCAGGGTTGATATAATGGTATTAATGATGATAATGTTGATAAATCATGTCTTTGTAAAAATGTGTTTTAGTGCAAGAAAGGGATAAAATTATATTTTTATGCACACGCACACGCACACGCACACACACACACACACACACACACTTCATTCTGAGATGTTGGAATACACAATGATTTACATAATGTTTACAAGCAATATCCCACCTGTGTC
>BOPN01001630.1:100000-102500 GCA_017312705.2 Penaeus japonicus
CAGTCCTATCTTAAAACATGTAAATATGTGTAAAAATGAGAGAAAGTTCCTAATGGGTGTACCATTCAATACAAACAATGATAGAACGCAAATTTCACGTAGAACCTGTCTCCTCTGATGGAGAATCCCAGGATATTTTTCATGTAGGTAGGAAGTTGAGAAAGGAAGAGATTCAAGCCGAACATGTTGCCGACGTCCCCCACGACGATGGCCCAGACGGGAAGGCTCGTCAAGATCCTCTTCATCGGCAGCTTGGTCGCGCGACTGCTGCTGGTGCCGGAGGTCCTCAGGGCGTCCTCGATGTAATTCAGCTCTTCGACGGAGATCCTTGAAGAAGGGAGAGAAGATGGCTTTGGGGTGCGAAGGGTGGTCTAAAGCGGTGCAGCCGAGGAAAAAATTGAAGAAACAATGATGGTTTTCATGACAATACAGACTTTGAATTGGAATATGATTCATATTTCTATAATGGCTTCATATTCACAAATCATAAAGTAATGATGGAAAACGGGAAACATTCAATTGCAGTGAAGCTGCTGCAATTCATCAAGTGCAGCCATCAGAAACTCAACGTAGAAAGGAGTTTCATCCAGGACATGAAGGAAATACTACCTGGGGTGCTGCCTGGGCGAGTCGTGCATGAAGGCGAACCAGAAGACGCACCAGGCGAGGGACAGCGTCACCTGGTCACGTAGAAGGCGGCCGCCCACCAGCGCCGATGATCCGCCACACAGGGGCATCGTCAAGGCCGCGCTCAGTGATGCGCCTGCAGTGCACAGACGTACATACAGATATGTATGTGTGTGTACAAATATATGTATATATATGTATATATGTATATGTGTGTGTGTGTGCCCATGTGTGTGTGTGAGACACTATGACTATAACTTAATTTACTTCAAGTTCATATACTCAGAAAGAGAAACTCGATTCACCGAAGTAGACGGCCGCGATGAACCTGGATCGCTCCAGGGGCGGGATCCAGCGCGCCACACAGGCGTGCATGGACGGCCACGACGCGCCCTAAGAAGGCAAGGCCCTGCCATAGTCAGAAGGTTCTCGATCGTGGCGGTGCGTCCACATCCATGACAAAACACGTTCTATAAAGCACGAAATACTACATACTTGGCAACAACCTATTAACTTGTCGACGATACATTATTGGAGGCATGTTGGTACTACTTTGTAGGTACTATGTTGGTAACGATCAACGTGGTTGGGAGAAGCATTTGGCCAGACACGCAGACACACATACCAACAGCAAGTGTGGCCGGCCTCATTAAGCCGGCCCTTGTTGTCATCATATTGCCAACATTCCTACAAGCACTGCTACATGAATTGATGTAGATACGTATCCAAATATCGACCGTTTTGCACATACTTCCAACTTGCCAAGTGATCAAATGTCGCCAGTGGGGACGCACCCTTAGCTATCGGGAGTCATACATATATGGCACAATTTAGATAAAACACTACTCCAACACTACTCCGGATTACCTGGAATATCCCGAGAACAATCCTGAGGGCAATTAGGACGCCGTAGTGAGTGCGAGCTGAATTGAGTGTACACATACACATGTATATATATATGAATACATTCATATATATATAAACACATGCATAAATATTATTCGAAAGTTAGAGAGCCTCCTAGGAATGAGAAATTCCTTTTTGATTCCAGTAGTATTTTGCATCTCATTCGTCCCTGTCTCGAACGCTAGTGTCATGATTGTTGCAATTCTCCTTCCGCTCCGAAATTCCTACTCGGCTATCTTATGGAATGCATTTCCTCATCATGTCTTTCCTATTCATTTCATATTCCTGGAATCTTTTAAAAATCTTGGTTACCCTAATTTTTTCTTTGAACAAGCACATTCAAGTGCTAAATCCAAATTATATTCACAAACTCATGCCACGCGTAAGGACAGGTCCGATAACTTACCAGATATGCCGTTTAACCAGTCACTCGATGACAAGCGTCAGTTACTTAAAAAAAGTGGATATCGATGTAGTGTTTACTTATCCGAACACGTTGCGTAAATCTTTGGTCAAACAGAATGCGTCCAGCTGTTCTCTTGGTACTTCTTCAGGCATTTTTACTATTCCTTGCAAAGAACGTCCGAAGTTCTAAATTTGTGAAACTGGTAGAGAGCTGGAAAAAAAGAATAAGTGAACATAAACGCGATGTTAGGGAATCGAATGTGTGTTTTATTCACATGGGTGTTGCCGGTCATCAACTGAATTGGAATAACATCAAACTGATTCATAAATCGTCGAATTCGAACGAGAGAAAGATGTTTGAATCTCTTTTGATTAAAAAGCTTCCCAATTTAAACTTTTTAAACATCCTTCAGTAACCTGATTCAGCCCTTGTTCCTTCTGTCATCCTTTCTAGTATATATCATTGTCAAAATTTACTTCTACTATTCATTTTTGGGTTTGCTTACGCCTGATGAGGAACTTTCATTAAAAGTTTTCCTTTTTTATTGTGGCAGTGTTTTAT
>BOPN01001630.1:110000-112500 GCA_017312705.2 Penaeus japonicus
GTCGGTTTTAAGAATGGGTTTCTTGCTTACTTGTAGTTTTAAGAAAGGATTTCTTGCTTACTTGTAGGTTTTAAGAATAGGTTTCTTGCTCACTTGTAGGTTTTAAGAATGGATTTCTTCCTTGTAGGTTTTAAGAATGGGTTTCTTGCTTACTTGTAGGTTTTAAGAATGGATTTACTGCTTACTTGTAGGTTATAAGAATGGATTTCTTGTTTACTTGTAAGTTTTTAGAATGGATTTCTTGCTCACTTGTAGGATTTAAGAATGGATTTCTTGCTCACTTGTTGGTTTTAAGAAAGTATTTATTGCTTACTTGTAGGTTTTTAGAAAGGATTTATTGCTTACTTGTAAGTTTTTAGAATGGATTTCTTGCTCACTTGTAGGTTTTAAGAATGGATTTCTTACTCACTTGTAGGTTTTAAGAATGGATTTCTTGCTTACTTGTAGGTTTTAAGAATGGATTTCTTGCTCACTTGTAGGTTTTAAGAATGGATTTCTTGCTCACTTGTAGGTCTTAAGAATGGATTTCTTGCTTACTTGTAAGTTTTAAGAATGGATATCTTGCTCACTTGTAGGTTTTAAGAATGGATTTCTTGCTCACTTGTAGGTTTAAAGAAAGGATTTCTTGCTTACTTGTAGGTTTTAAGAATGGATTTCTAGCTTACTTGTAGGTTTTAAGAATGGATTTCATGCTCACTTGTAGGTTTTAATAATGGATTTCTTCCTTACTTGTAGGTTTTAAGAATGGATTTCTTGCTCACTTGTAGGTTTCAAGAATAGATTTCTTGTTTACTTGTAGGATTTAAGAATAGATTTCTTGTTTACTTGTAGGTTTTAAGAATGGATTTCTTGCTCACTTGTAGGTTTTAAGAATGGATTCCTTGCTCACTTGTAGGTTTTAAGAATGGATTTCTTGCTCACTTGTAGGTCTTAAGAATGGATTTCTTGCTTACTTGTAAGTTTTAAGAATGGATTTCTTGCTCACTTGTAGGTTTTAAGAATGGATTTCTTGCTCACTTGTAGGTCTTTAGAATGGATTTCTTGCTTACTTGTAAGTTTTAAGAATGGATTTCTTGCTCACTTGTAGGTTTTAAGAATGGATTTCTTGCTCACTTGTAGGTTTTAAGAAAGGATTTCTTGCTTACTTGTAGGTTTTAAGAATGGATTTCTAGCTTACTTGTAGGTTTTAAGAATAGGTTTCTTGCTCACTTGTAGGTTTTAAGAATGGGTTTCTTGCTCACTTGTAGGTTTCAAGAATAGATTTCTTGTTTACTTGTAGGTTTTAAGAATAGATTTCTTGTTTACTTGTCGGTTTTAAGAATGGATTTCTTGCTAACTTGTAGGTTTTAAGAATGGATTTCTTGCTCACTTGTAGGTTTTAAGAATGGATTCCTTGCTCACTTGTAGGTTTTAAGAATTGATTTCTTGCTCACTTGTAGGTTTTATGAATGGATTTCTTGTTTACTTGTAGGTTTTAAGAATGGATTCCTTGCTCACTTGTAGGTTTTAAGATTAGATTCCTTGCTCACTTGTAGGTTTTATGAATGGATTTCTTGTTTACTTGTAGGTTTTAAGAATGGATTCCTTGCTCACTTGTAGGTTTTAAGATTAGATTCCTTGCTCACTTGTAGGTTTTATGAATGGATTTCTTGTTTACTTGTAGGTTTTAAGAATGGATTCCTTGCTCACTTGTATGTTTTAAGAATGGATTTCTTGCTTACTTGTAAGTTTTAAGAATGGATTTCTTGCTCACTTGTAGGTTTTAAGAATGGATTCCTTGTTCACTTGTTGGTTTTAAGAATGGATTTCTTGCTTACTTGTAGGTTTTAAGAATGGATTTCTTTCTTATTTGTAGGTTTTAAGAATGGATTTCTTGCTTATTTGTAGGTTTTAAGAATGGATTTCATACTTACTTGTAGGTTACAAAAAAATGGATTTCTTGCTTACTTGTAGGTTTTAAGAATGGATTTTACTTGTAGGGTTTAAGAATGGATTTCTTGCTTACTTGTAGGTTTCAAAAGAATGGATTTCTTGCTTACTTGTAGGTTTTAAGAATGGATTTCTTGCTTACTTGTAGGTTTTAAGAATGGATTTCTTGCTTACTTGTAGGTTTTAAGAATGGATTTCTTGCTTACTTGTAGGTTTTAAGAATGGATTTCTTGCTTACTTGTAGGTTTTAAGAATGGATTTCTTGCTTACTTGTAGGTTTTAAGAAAGGATTTCTTGCTTACTTGTAGGTTTTAAGAAAGGATTTCTTGCTTACTTGTAGGTTTTAAGAGTGGATTTCTTGCTTAATAGTAGGTTTTAAAAATTGATTTCTTTCTCACTTGTAGGTTTTAAGAAAGGATTTCTTGCTTAATTGTAGGTTTTAAAAATGGATTTCTTGCTCACTTGTAGGTTTTAAGAAAGGATTTCTTGCTTAATTGTAGGTTTTAAGAATGGATTTCTTGCTCACTTGTAGGTTTTAAGAAAGGATTTATTGCTTACATGTAGGTTTTAA
>BOPN01001630.1:117500-120000 GCA_017312705.2 Penaeus japonicus
CTGCCAGCTTTAATGCCATCTATACAGCAACTCAGCTAAATCGAGCTTGGGAGTACATGCGCGAAACGTAAGTAGTATTGAACGTTTTCTGCGTGTTTGTTATATCAAACATACATATTGTGATAAAGGATAATTTATTTGAATTATATTAAGAGATTACTCATGAATAAACACGAGGCATCAGCAAACAAAAGTCAGGTTAGGAATCAACGATAAGCAGTTGCAATATTAGAATTATGTTTTCTCTTGTGTCAGCGTTTCATCTACATTCTTTGATATGATTCAGAATCAGCTACGCCAAATATTTGTATGCCTGTCACCCACCCACACACACACACACACATGTAACTCTATAGAAACAGATTTTAAAATGTTTAATCGCTATCATTTCTTCATTTATGTCAATTTCAGAATGGGTTGATGAAGGTCCTTCATTCAAACAACAGGACTTTGCTATACCTCCTGCAATTCCAAGCCCTCTAGGACCTCCTTTACTTCCTAGAAAACCCTCTCTGCCAACAGCTCCACCACTGACCCCAGTTCCACCATCTGCCTGTGGTGAACCACCATCTCCTTCAACCATTTCATCACCTTCTTCAACAACTCATAGGAAGGGCAAAAAGAGGAACCAAGCCTCAGAGAGGGAGGAATGCTACAGGGATATTAGGCTGAACAACAAAAAGCTCCATGATGCCCAACTCTTACAGGCGAATGAAATTAGAAAGGAATTCTCCAAGTCTTGTGAAGCAGTTCGAGCATCTGCAGAAAGAGTTTAAAGTGACTTTAAAGGGTTGCAGATGAAATAATTTCATTTTTAGGTGATGCAAAGCAATATTTGCAACTTCATGGCACAAAATCTGGAAAAAACATAAATGCTGCAAAAGTATGAAATAAAACAACAAAATCTACATAGCTCTTTTATTTCATTCTTATGATAAAAGTAATCAAAAACATACATGCAAAGGCCTCTTTTTGCATATATAATTCAAATGTTTTTACTAGAAAATTCTTATCCCGCTAATAACCAATCTAACAGACTGAATAACATGACTTCAGACATCAAAAATGATTTTTAAAAATCTAGACATTTCACAGTTAGGTAGATAACTAAATATCAGTAAATAGACATGTTGTATTTCACAAAAAAGAGAAAAAATCTGCACACAGAATTTATTTGCGACTTAAAAAAAAAAAAAAAAAAAAAAAATATATATATATATATATATATATATATATGTATATATATATATATATATATATATATATATATATATCTTGACATCTCCTATGGTTCCATTGATAAGGAAATATTTCAAAACAGAAAATATGTCTCATCTTACTAATAAAGAATCAGAAAAAAAAACACTGATTGACAAGGTTTCTGACAAGGTCTTATTTCACTTATAAACAATGATAAGGTAAATGTTTGATATGACGGTTCCTGATACCAAAAATAATTACTGCAATTTACTATAAACAATTCTTTTTAATATACAGGTAATATAAAATAAGTAGAAATATGCTTAAAGTGGAAATTAATGATTCATCCAGAAATTCTCTGACTGCTAAGCCATCCTAAAACCATTGTTCACCAACATTTTCTGACATCAA
The DNA here is from genome assembly GCA_017312705.2 of Penaeus japonicus. NCBI lineage: Eukaryota > Metazoa > Arthropoda > Malacostraca > Decapoda > Penaeidae > Penaeus > Penaeus japonicus. The sequence goes on from BOPN01001630.1 coordinate 119,112, forward strand.
ACCCTAAACGATTATCATTATTTTCGCAGTGTACTGCATCATGCTCTCAGTTCATATGTGTCTTCTTCTTTGGCAATATCAATATTCTCAGTTGTGGCTAGATTATGCAACATAACACAAGCTGCAACCTATTAAAAATAAAAGAAAATATGTATCAGCACCATAGTTTAAATTCCACACACCCATACATTAGTATATATTTTATATCATATTTATATTAATAATATTTTGTATAACCAGCATTATTTTGAAAGAAGAATAATTACCTCTGCCATCTCTTGCTGTGGGTAATTTTCTGCTGATTTTCTGAAGCAGGTTTCTGGTGCACTGCTTTGGCAGTTGATAACGTTTCAAGAACTCCTCCTCTGACTGCATGACAACTGGATCCTTCTATCTCTCACCACTAAACGTGGCAGACAGACCTCCTCCACTTCCTCAACTTGGAATATAGAGGATTTACACAATAGTACACAATTCCCAAATATACAGGGGAGTACGCATTTGCCAGCGCATAAAGCATGGAGGCCACAAAATTGCTTCATAAGGTCATATTCTGAACAATTAATTGATAGCATTAACTTCAGATATATAAATCATTGCACATAGGTTTCATTACGTCAAATAATAATAATAAAAAAACTGACTCAAATCCTATATCAATTTATTACTTGACAAAAATGTAGATTATGATTTTCCATTAAATGTGACATCAAGTATAGTTTAATGATTCTACACAAACTAAGTACATTAAAGGATGATGACAATACCATGATGAAATACAGTTTAATGAATGATTTCCGTTTTTCTAATAACTATTTTAAAGTGGGAGTGATAACAGTTGATGAAGCAAGAAAACCGCGATACTGGACACGGTACAGGCTGACAGCAC
>BOPN01001630.1:142500-145000 GCA_017312705.2 Penaeus japonicus
GGTATTTCATTCAGGAATCTGAACGCAGCTTTCCTGTCACGACTTCCCGTCAATATTTTAATCGTCCTTCCACCTCTGTGACAAAATCGGTATGCTATTGCAAAGAAACAGTCTCGTTCAGAGTGTCTCGTCAGCTGCAAGTTATGATGGAAATGATTTGGGACAATCTGAGGATGTTCGTTTGTATTTTGTGAAGTAACATGCGGCACGGGTTATGAAGAGTTAGAAAGGCCATTTTTCTGATCTTTCTGTTAGTTTATGTCACGCGTCTTTATGAGCTTCTTACGAGCTTCTTTATGTCATGTGGTGACATAAAGAAGCTCCTGTCAGATGTGAAGGAGTGCATGCCATCTAGGGAACGTTCCGTCGGCTCTTGACTTCTAGTGACACACGAAGCTTCTTTGACCGACAGAGAAGATGTGTCTGTTCTCGTAGTGGAATCAGAAGGAAAATTCAAAAGCTTGCGTATGCAAAATAGAACCACAGGATTATCTGAGGTTGGTTGACTGCATCAAAACTTGGGGATGGTGCTTCGATTTTTCCTTGCTAGAGAAATAAGCGTAACAGGAAAAACAAAAACACACAAAACAACAATAACAAAACAAATGAACTTATCATATGATATATATAATGTCATATATTTTTAGATAAATACCTTAACAATAATGTTTACCTGTATTAATCTTTATAGCATTGAGGTTACTGAGGTTTTTTTACATGGAATCATTTCTTTTTATTGCACGTCCAACAATAAAAATGCTTTAATGCCTGATTCTGACCCAGTCCACCTCATAATATTGACGAATTCAAAGATCACCATTTAAATTCATTACACTAACCTTTTGATGTCATTCTGTTCTGTGAAACAAAGTTAATTGATAACTTTGAAGCCCTATGTACCATTTCCAATTATAGAAGGTTCTGCAGCAACTTCACACGAAACAGCTATCGCGAACAGTAACGACAGCACTCACAGAGGTGACTCAGCGATAAACGAGGATCCGAGGGAAACCTTATTTGTTGCGTTAACTTTTAGGAATCATCGTTGAGGTAATATATATAGAATATATTAATCTAACATCCTTTTTTATCAAAAAAAAAGAAATATATATATATATACATATATATATATATATATATATCAATGGATATGATATCTCACCAATGTCTTCATGGTGAGCACTATATGAAAGCTAAACGAAAATATTGCTGAGATTGGACCTCGCCAACTTTTATATAGGTAAGCATAGCAGTTTATTCTAGGAAAGAAACCACACCCGGTGTTTGTCCTTGGCGGGGTTACGGACTTAATTACTTTACACATTAGACATTAATTTCTTTGTTTGAGATCTAATATGTTATTGCTGTTTCTATATTTATTCTATAATTAATAGATATTGATATTGATATCTTTAATGGATATAGTAAGTGACCCATGAAATGAATAATTACATAAATGCCTTGATGATATTTTTCAACCCACACGAACTATGGCATTTGTGATTTAATCGTTTTATGCATACATACATTCTTCGCTTAATAAGAGATCATTTTATCAGGAAAAATATATTGTTTCATCACTTGTAGTATATCCTCCCTGTTCCTCCTTGTCCTCTCACTCCCCCTCCTTGTCCCCTCTCTTCGTCGTATTTAACTGCTCTCTCTAGCGTGGTGGGATCGCACATGCACGCCGGTCCCTCTCCATCTAGAATGAACCAAATCCTTTTTCCTGACGAGGCCAAAGGGCACGGTATTTCATTCAGGAATCTGAACACAGCTTTCCTGTCACGACTTCCCGTCAATATTTTAATCGTCCTCCCGCCTCTGTGACAAAATCGGTATGCTATTGCAAAGAAACAGTCTCGTTCAGAGTGTCTCGTCAACTGCAAGTTATGATGGAAATGATTTGGGACAATCTGAGGATGTTCGTTTGTATTTTGTGAAGTTACATGCGGCACGGTTATGAAGAGTTAGAAAGGCCGTTTTTCTGATCTTTCTGTTAGTTTATGTCACGCGTCTTTATGAGCTTCTTACGAGCTTCTTTATGTCATGTGGTGACATAAAGAAGCTCCTGTCAGATGTGAAGGATTGCATACCATCTAAGGAACGTTCTGCCGGTTCTTGACTTCTAGTGACACACGAAGCTTCTTTGACGGACAGGGAAGACGTGTCTGTTCTCGCATTGTGGTTTCTTAGAGATATTAAGTGGTGGAATCAAAAGCAAAATTCAAAAGCTTGCGCATGTAAATTAGAACCACAGGAATATCTTAAGCTGGTTGACTGCATCAGAACTTGGGGATGGTGCTTCGATTTTTCCTCGCTAGAGAGGTAAGCGTAACAGGAAAAACAAACACACACAAAACAACAACAACAATAACAAAAACAGATTAATTTTTGCCAAAATGAACTTATCGTCATATATTTACTTTATAAATGCGGACACCCCTTAATAATAATGTTTACCTGTATCAATCTTTATAACATTGAGGTTACTGAGGTT
>BOPN01001630.1:210000-217500 GCA_017312705.2 Penaeus japonicus
TGCTCTCCGAGTTCTGAAACTTCATCTTCCTTTTGATAAGTATGCTTGCAAATGCCCAAATGATTATGATTTGGAAGAGGCCAAGGAAACAGTCTATGCCCACTTAACAGGTTGCCTTGACAAGATATCATGTCAGTTTGGAAGGCTATCAAGAGTGGACATACTGTTACTTTCTAACCCGAAGGCAGTACTTGAACTACCAAGGATGGCAGGATATTCGACATTGTGGAGAAAAACAAGTTGTTCTACCTACATAGAGGTAAGCCACACACTGGTTCTCAGATGGATAAGTTTAACAAAGTCCATGTAGGGGAAGCCAAGCACACCCTAGAGGAGTGGCATAAAATCCTAGGGCATTACAATGTGGCTGATGTGCAAAAATTTGAAGCAACTATTGATAGAATGCATATAATTAGGAAAGATAAGTTCAACTGCACCAGATGTACACTTCGTAAGATGACACAGTATAGGAGTAGAGAGCCTGACAAAAAGGCCCAACAGCCATTAGATTTAGTCCACTGTGATGTAGTTGGTCCTGTAAACCCACCAGTATGAGGAGGTTACAGGTACAGCATCTCCTTTATTATTTATACAGTGACAGCTATGAAAAGATATCTTGCAGAAACAGCACCATATGGGAATATCAAACGCTTAAGATGTGACCATGGAACAGAGTTTACGAACAATGAGTTCAGAATACTCTTAACAGAGAACAAGATTAAACAAGAGTTCTCTGCACATTATTCACCACATCAGAATGGCACAGTTGAAAGATCACACAGGTCAATATTTGCCATGGCTCGCTGTTTGCTGATTGAATCAAAATTACCTAAAGATATGTAGAGTTATGCTGTGAAGATTGCCTGTTACATCAGGAATAGGTGCTATAACCCCAGGACTCAAAAGACCCCAGTAGAAATGCTTATTGGAAGACGGCCAAACCTAAGCATAATAAATGTCTTTGGAACAAGATGCTTTGCATATGAACAAGAGTAAAAAATTAGATCCAAGGAGTAAGGAGGGAGTATTAGTGGGCTATGATGATCAAAGTCCAGCCTACTTGATATACTTTCCAGATACTCAGACTATAAGAAAGGTAAGAATAGTCAAATTTGTGGATAACTCATCTTGTAAGACAGAATCCCCAAGTGCCAAGCAAATTTTGAGTGACGACTACATTTTGGTGGAGATGAGGCTCCAGCAAAAACCACTTCAAGCGGCCCAAGATGCTGATGGAGACAGGAAGTGTCCAGCAAAAGACTGAGAAGAGATACCAGTGGATGAAGATATAGAAAGAAGATATCCATCCAGAGAAAGAAAGAAACCCTCGAGGTTAGATGACTATGTTACAGATGATCTGGACAACAGTATCTCCAGTGTCACACATACTAACTTTATACATCACTACTATCGAATGTCACATGACCCAATACCAGTCACCTACCAAGAAGCTATAGCATCTCCAAAGGGACATCAATGGAAGAAAGCCATGGATGAGGAGATTGCTTCACTACAGGACAACAACACCTATGAACTCACTTCACTACCCAAGAATCGCACAGCAGTGGGTGGAAGATGGGTTTATCAAGTGAAACCAGGACCTAACGGCAAAGCAAAGATTACATTGAAGTGAATGAAACTAAATATTTGGAAAAGATTTTGGACAGATTTAAAATGTCAGATTGTCATGCCAAGTATTGTTAACACTTCTACTGTAGAATCAGATGTATTGGTTAATGTAACTCTTTACAGAGATAGTTATATATATCATGATGGGTACCAGACCAGACATATGCTATGTAGTTACCAAGCTTTCACAATATATGTCAAAACCAATAAAAGCCCATTTGAATGCAGCTAAACATGTTCTTAAGTACTTAAAGGGCACTTTAGATTATGGTCTAAGGTTTGATAAGTCAGATGAACAAATGAAACAAATGGGATTTTGTGATTCAGATTGGGGATCATCTAAAGATTGGAAAAGTATAACAGGATATTGTTTTCAACTGAGTGAAGCTGAGTATATAGCTCTTACTTCTGCCATTCAGGAGGCAAAGTTCTTAAAACAAATAATGTCAGATCTATTTGGATTTAAGGTTAAGTTAGTAGATTTAGGAGTTGACAACCAAGGTGCTATCAATCTAGCCATAAACCCCATAAATTACCAAACGTCAAAACATATGGACATCGTTACTATTTCATTAGACATGAAGTGAAGATGGGTAATGTGATCTTATTCTTTGTACCTACCAGAGAGAATCCAGCTGATATATTTACCAAACCTGTATCTCAGAAGAAGTTGAAAGATTTTAAGTTTATCAGGGGATAGATTCTCTCGTACATCATAACCAATCTTTAATTAAGAGGGGGTATTGGAATAATTAAAGATTATGATAGAATAAGGATGCTTATAATTTTATATCTCCTGTGTATACCTCACAAGAATATCTCATTTTTAATTTAGTTACCCCACAAAATGAACGTTTTCTTTTATATGCACCATCTTACGGCAATATTTACTAAGTGTAATGTAAACAACCCTCTTCTCTCCACGGACTTCTCCCGGAATACACACACTAGCTGTGTTTCTCTGATCCCCACATCAATTATCTGTACATTGACAAGCTAAACTTCCTTAATTCACGCATAGAAGATGACATCTTCCACCACTTCAACAATATCTATATTCATTGCTGCCGAGTGCCCACGGGAATTGTCTCGCTATCACTGCTCTGCTATTAGCAAATAAGTAATTTCCATGACGGTTGTAAGGCGTCTGGTTAGACAATTCTTATATATATATATATATATATATATATATATATATATATATATATATATATGTGTGTGTGTGTGTGTGTGTGTGTGTGTGTAAATATATATATATATATATAAATATATATATATATATGTATATATATATATATATATATATATATATTTATTTATTTATTTATTTATTTATCCATACACACACACACACACACACACACAATCGAATGAAATACCTAACTTTGAACATTCGAGTTTTATACAAATATTTTGCCTAATAAAGTATAGTAAATATTTCATAATAGATAGAACAAATTCTGCAACAAATATTCAAAAGGTATTGAATAATGTTTCAGATATAGTCCCTCGGTAGGATTGTCCCATTTTCTCTCGACAGATCTCTCTCGCTCACTCTCGACGAATCTCTCGTTCACTATTAACAGCTACATCATACTCACTCTTGACAGTTATCTCTCACTCACTCTTTCTATTTCTCTCTTAATTAATCTCTCCTTTCCCCTTTCTTCTTTCATTCTTCTCTCTCATCTGTCTGGTTTGTCTGTCTCTTTTCCGTTATTCATTGTTCCTATTTGTCTTTATCTCGGTCCCTCACTCTCACTCACTCTCTCACTCACTCACTCACTCACTCACTCACTCACTCACGCACACACACACACACACACACACACACACACACACACACACACACACACACACACACACACACACACACATACTCATTCATCCACTCTCTCACTCACTGAGACTCATTGCCTTACTCACTCACCCATCCATTCAATCATTCATTCATGAATTCATTCACTCACTCACTCAATCCCCCATCCTTTCAATCATTCATTCACTCACTCACTCACTCACTCACTCGCTCTCTCGTGTTCACGGACTTGTCTGTTCTCTTATTGATTACCCGGATGCTAAACGACCAAACCAGCTGACTCCTCTCTATCCGGTGCACCATCTGCGAGCACTGCGTCCCCCAGTATAATACTTTGCTGGCGTTGCACTTGTCTAATGTTAGTGTTTTCGGTAGTAGCATTCTTGTTTTGTTTTTTGTTTTTTGTATGGGAGTTGATTGAATTGGCGTAGCATGTAGTGTACTAATATACTTTCTTTCTGCAATGAAATTGGATCTGTTGTTATCGTATCCAGTAGTGACGCCAAACGTATTGTTCTCTCAAGTGTTTTCCTGTATCGGCCAACTGTAAAACAAATGTCCTATTCATTGACAAAGGCATTACCTACAGTGGTGTAGCGTTACTGTATTACTACCGCACAATTTGTTTCGGGTTACGTATTACTTTCTTTCTGGTTGACTCTCTTTGTTTCGATAGATTAAAAAATCGTAGAATATTCAAAGCTTGAAATTGAAAAACAACTCTACTTATAAAAGGTTATCAATAAACAACTGGACATCTCTACATGCAGCTTCTCCCCAATATCATATCTGCTTATGATGAAAAAAAGAAAAAAAAAAAGTCATTGACAATGTACCTTAGTATAATATTGTCCCTTCTGACGGTAATTCAGCTTCAACTACACTCTACTTGCGTTAGAACAATGAAACACTGAAAATTACATCGCACTGAGAAAAGATTTCTGCTTTTGTCTTTTCGTTTACATTCACTTTGTGTTTTCCTTGCTTTCCGATTCGGTCTTTGTATCTCCATTTACATTTGTTTTTCAGTTACTTTGATTTCCCCCTTAAACTGTCTTTCTATCTCCGATTACCATTTCTTTCTATCTCTTCATTGTCTCAGTCTTTGTGTCTCTTCCTTTTTTTAATTTTTTTTTTTTTTTTTTTTTTTTTTTTTTTTTTTATTCCAATGTTCTGATCTTTGTTCCTCTTCCTCCTCTTGCTGATCCTACTTTCCCCTGATTTCTCTTACTGTGTCTCAAGATTCTTATGATATTCGTCTTTTTTCTTCTTTATCTTCATTGCGACGGTTCTCTCTCTCTCTCTCTCTCTCTCTCTCTCTCTCTCTCTCTCTCTCTCTCTCTCTCTCTCTCTCTCTCTCTCTCTCTCTCTCTCTCTCTCTCTCGCTCCCTCGCCCATTCTCTCTATCTTTATCTCTTTCTCTTTCATTCTATAAAGTGTCCACAAACTCATCGCCTCTACATTTTCCTTCCTTCCCCACGTCTCTCTCCTTATCTCCTCTTCTCAGTTATCCCTTCGCTTTATCTCGCCCAGCCCGCAGTAGATAATGATAACCAGATTTAGCTCTCTCTCTCCATCCTCTTCACACACACACACACACTAACCTAAAATGTGGTTCTGCGTTATTATCCAGTCCTCGTCTCTCATGATTCAACTTCCCCTTATTCCCGTAATACTTAATTAAAAAGCGTCGGTGGTTCCCTGCAATAAATTCCGTTACAGGGAAATAATTCGGGAGAATCTGGAGATTATAGAAGGGATAACAGATCTCATAAAGGCTGTAGACGGGTATAGATCCTTCGATTTACCTTCTGGAAGCTTCTTTTTTTTTCTCTTTTTTCTTATTTGTATTCGTACGTGTGTGTGTGTGTGTGTGTGTGTGTGTGTGTGTGTGTGTGTGTGTGTGTGTGTGTGTGTGTGTGTGTGTGTGTGTGTGTGTGTGTGTGTGTGTGTGTGTGTGTGTGTGTGGCGAGGGAAAGGGAGGGAGCGAGATAGATATTCACGAGATTAGGGTATCGGGTCTAGTTCATAATCAATGTGCGTGTAAATCCAAATCGAATTGCTTTACTTTGTCCAAAACCACATGGGCGTATTTAATCTGACCTGTATTTAATCCTCTCCCGTCTTCCACAATCAATCGTTGCATTTGCATAAGGTATTTCCTTTTCCTTGCAATGCAACCAATTCCGTAAGACTTATTTTGCATATGACAGAGGCTAATTTGAGGTTAAGCCACAAGACTCATCACTGCAATATCAATTTATTATGTAAAAGCGAGTCGTGATCTTTATCTTGGGAAGGGACGTGAATATCATTAAGAATAGAAAAAGAAAACAATAATGGATAAGAAGATGAAAACGGTGAGGCAAAGTATTAAAATCACGAGAAAAATGATGCAAAGCAAAAGAAACAAGAGCCAAAGAAAGAGACGGACTAAGAGTCAAACTTAAGAGACTGCACGACGAAAGAGAGAGAAGAGGAAGAAGGTGAAAAGTTCTATTAATTTCCCGGAAGCAATTACTATCTGAAATGCAATCTTGTGGTTTTAACTAGTTACTTAAGTAGTTTTCAGGTACTCAGTTGCAATTCCACTCAGGAGCACACATTCAAACACACACTGCACGTACCTACACAACCCAGCACACACAGACACACACAGATACACACACAGACACTACGAACAAATTCACATACAGAAGACTCACTAATGCACATCACATACTGATTTAACGAATCGAAATTTTCATCTTCCTCTTCAATGGATTTACTTGTTTCCCGTCAAAGCAGGGGTACAAGCCAGTCTTTTAATAAAAGCGAGAGTTGAATTGAATTACGTCCTATCAAAAGGACTTCTAGTTTGATTAATTTTTGCTACAAATGCCATTATACATTTGGAATATGATTAACGGAAATGCCTCTGAAAAGGAATTTACGATTATAATGCTAGATTTATGTATTCCAAATCGTACAGTGTATATAGATTATGCGATGGAAGGCCTTAATAAATTCAACATGAGACACGTGGCATTTGTTCCAGAGCGAAATACTTATCTTGCGCAGTATTTGAGCGAATTTATATCCGCATATTTTTTTCTTTCTTTCTTTCTTTTTCGTTTACGGTTATTGTTTCGTAACGTGTTTATCATTCTTGTTAACTGGTATGTTTATTACTGGGTTACGATTTTTACTCTTTCTCTCAATTACTTTTTTTCTTCATAATCAATAAAAAGTTAGTATTTTCAGACGATTTTTCTCTTTCGCTCCCTCAATATCTGCTTTCTGTCTGTCTGTCTGTCTGCCTATTCATCTTGCTGTCTCTCTCTCTGTCTTTCTTCTCGACTGCTAATGCATTGAATAATAATTCTTTTTTTTAATCAGCCACTTCATTCTTTACATCCTACCCGTGGACAAGTTGTCAATTCTGGTGACATCTTGTTTGGCGCCCACTTCACCTTTCCTACGTCCACCCAATACACGTAAGCCTCTTGAATGCTTAACAGCTGCAAACTCACTGGGCACGGTACTTGAAACCAGATTTTTAATCAATTCACCATAATTAGCTCTATGAGTATATGAGGTTTTGTTGTTTTATCAGTAAAAAAAAAAAAAAAAAAAAAAAAAGGGAGTTATAATGGTATTTTATTCTATTTTTTCTCCTCTTGTAGCCAGTTGTTGAGCTGACTCAATCTGAACCGTGCAGTGTATTTACACGAGTAAGATGAATGAAACATGGGTAGGCATTTCTGTAGGTTACAACGCCCCATCCCCTCTTGGGGAATATAATGATATAAAATCTTTTAACAGCAGATAAGATTAGCAGTTTCGACCACATGTTTCTAAAACAGTCGAGGGCTCAGTTTACCAATCTTTTCTCTTCTAAGTTTCATATCCTCCTTTCGCATCTCAAATTCACTGTTGATTTATTTATTAATCTTACGTTAACAATACTACCAAAAAAAAAAAAATAATAATAATAATAATAATTATCACCTCGTCTTCACAAACATCACCCCCCACCCCCCCAAAAAAAAAAACAAAAAAAACATCCACAT
>BOPN01001630.1:241076-243576 GCA_017312705.2 Penaeus japonicus
CCATCCCTCCAACAGCAGCATCCAGACTCTGTTGTGAATATGCATATGCAGGTGTTTGACTATCCAAATATAGCTCAAGATAATGGCCAATGTAAATTCTTGTTTATTGAAACCCGGAGCCTTTAAGCATGATTAGCAAGGGAATCAGCCAATGAAATGCGTCACCCCTTGTGATTCCACAGCTGAAGTTCAGTAAAGGTCTTTTATTTCACGTTTTCTTGTAGTTTTGTTATTTGCACAATTGGAGACGTAAATCATATTCTACCTTCGTCCGCATAGCGTCTGTCCCGGGTGACCATTTCCGCACGACAGATCACATGAAGTAGGAAGGAAGGGGGAGAGGGAGAGGAGGAGAGGGAGACACGGTGCAGGAGTGGGAGGGGGAGAGGGAGACACGGTGTAGGAGGGGGAGAGGGAGACACGGTGTAGGAGGGGGAGAGGGAGACACGGAGCAGGAGCGGGAGGGGGAGAGGGAGACACGGTGTAGGATTGGGAGGGGGAGAGAGGGAACACGGTGCAGGAGGAGGGAGAGGGGGACACGGTGCAGGAGGGGAGAGGGGGACACGGTGCAGGAGTGGGAGAGGGGACACGGTGTAGGAGGGGAGAGAGGGGACACGGTGTAGAGTTGGGAGAGGGAGAGAGGGAGACACGGTGCAGGAGGGGGGAGAGGGGGACACGGTGCAGGAGTGGGAGAGAGGGGGGACACGGTGTAGGAGGAGGGGAGAGGGGACACGGAACAGGAGTGGGGGGGGATGGGGAGACACGGAGCAGGAGGGGGGAGAGGGGGACACGGTGTAGGAGTGGAAGGGAGAGAGGGGGGACACGGTGTAGGAGGGGGAGAGGGGGACACGGAACAGGAGTGGGGGGGGATGGGGAGACACGGTGCAGGAGGGGGAGAGAGGGACACGGCGCAGGAGTGGAGGGGGAGAGGGGGACACGGTGTAGGAGGGGGAGAGGGGGACACGGAACAGGAGTGGGGGGGATGGGGAGACACGGAGCAGGAGTGGGAGGAGGAGATGGAGACACGGTGTAGGAGTGGGAGGGAGAGGGGAGACACGGTTGGATGGGGAGGGGGAAGAGGGGACACGGTGCAGGAGTGGGAGGGGGGAGAGGGAGACACGGTGTAGGAGGGGGAGGGAGACACGGTGTTGGATGGGGAGAGGGAAGAGGGGACACGGTGTTTGGGAGTGGGAGGGGAAGAGGGAGACACGGTGTAGGAGGGAGAGGGGTACACGGTGCAGGAGGGGGAGAGGGGAAGAGAGGGGACACGGTGCAGGAGTGGGAGGGGAGAGGGAGACACGGTGCAGGAGGGGGGGGACACGGTGTAGGAGGGGAGAGAGGGACACGGTGCAGGAGGGGAGAGGGGGACACGGTGCAGGAGGGGAGAGGGGGACACGGTGCAGGAAGGGGAGAGGGGACACGGTGGAGGAAGGGGAGAGGGGGACACGGTGGAGGAGGGAGAGAGGGACATGGTGCAGGAGTAGAAGGGGAGGGGACACGGTGTAGGGTGGAAGGGGGAGGGGACACGGTGAATGAGTGGAAGGGGGGAGAGGGGGGACACGGTGTAGGAGGAGAGGGGACACGGTGTAGGAGTGGAAGGGGGAGGAGGCAGACACGGTGTAGGAGGGGAGAGGGGGACACGGTGAAGGAGTGGAAGGGGGGAGAGGGGGACACGGTGTAGGAGTGGAAGGGGAGAGGGACACGGTGCAGGAGGGGGAAAGGGGGACACGGTGTAGGAGTGGAAGGGGAAGAGGGGGACACGGTGCAGGAGGGGGGGGACACGGTGTAGGAGGGGAGAGGATGACACGGTGCAGGGTGGAAGGGGGAGAGGGGGGCACGGTGCAGGAGTGGAAGGGAGAGGGAGACACGGTGCAGGAGTGGAAGGGAGAGAGGGACACAGTGCAGGAGTGGAAGGGGAGGGATACGGTGCGGGGAGTAGAAGGGAGAGGGGGGACACGGTGCAGGAGTGGAAGGGGGAGAGAGGGACACGGTGCAGGAGTGGAAGGGGAGGGACACGGTGTAGAGGTGGGAGGGGGAGAAGGGGACACGGTGCAGGAGTGGAAGGGGAGAGAGGGACACGGTGCAGGAGTAGAGAAGAAGAGGGGGAGAGGGGGACACGGTGTAGGGTGGGAAGGGGGAGAGGCAGACACAGTGTAGGAGGGGGAGAGAGGGACACGGTGTAGGAGTGGAAGGGAGAGGGGGGTTACGGTGTAGGAGGGGGACACGGTGCGGGAGGGGAAGGGGGACACGGTGCAGGAGGGGGAGGGGGACACGGTGTAGGGAGTGGAAGGGAGAGAGGGGGACATGCGGTGTAGGAGGGGGAGAGGGGGACACGGTGCAGGAGGGGAGAGGGACACGGTGCAGGGAGTGGAAGGGGAGAGGGAGACACGGTGTAGGAGGGGGAGAGAGAGACACGGATCAGGAGTGGGAGGGGGAGAGGGAGACACGGTGTAGGAGGGGGAGAGGGAGACACGGTGCAGGAGTGGAAGGGGGAGAGGGA
>BOPN01001630.1:248576-253576 GCA_017312705.2 Penaeus japonicus
AATTTATCTTTTATGTGTGGGACATCACGAATCAGTGACAGCCCGTGACCTAAGGCAATAAACAGCTTCAAAGTGGTCTTGTGATTTTCAATTTACCTTCGTCGCTGCCCCTTCAAACTAGTCCCTTTTAAACGGTACTTGCACAGGCTTTACAACTACCGTATCATGATGCTATTCATCAAAGCTTTCATTCTGGTTATAGTGAACAACAAACATTTTTACCAATTTAACGACATTTGACCTTGTTCTCTGTTGCTTGTATAAACACACACACGCACACACACACACACACACACACATATAAACATATATATATGAATATTTAGTATTTGGACCAATCCAAGATATGCAATGTGTTCGTTAGAGATGAGGGGGCTATTCTTTCCTTTAAAATGGGGGAAAAAAATTAACGCTTCTCAAGTGTGCTGGAAAGAAAAAGGCAGAAACACAAAGAGAATATATAAGGAGCAGAGAGGAGGTACGTCTTCCGCTCTTGCACTGAAAAACAGACACCTTTTCAATCTCTTACTTATTTCTAACAACTTGTTATATGCTATTTCTCATGTTTTTGACATTAAGAATGTGTTATGTTTTTTGTTTGTTTTTTTTAGTTTCAGTTTTCGTTTTGTTTATGATATTATGATATTATAGCATAATGATATTAAGGTGTTATTATTTCATGCGCTTCACATTTTTTCATGCTTATCTGTTTTGTTTTTTCTTTCTTTCTTTCTTTTTAGCTTCGTTTACTGAATTTCTAAATAATTTTCTTCTTTTCCCTTCTATTTCATTTTTTTTTTCTTTAGCTATTCATTTCCTACATCTGCTGACCTTTTTTATGTTGTATGAATCACTTTTTTTCTTTTCTTTTTTTTTTCTTTTTAATCTCTTCTTGTTTTTCTATTCCGAGTGTTGAAGGATGACTGTCTTTCCAATCTCAACACACTTAATTTCCTTCCAAGTGGATATCCTTTTCCATTCCATAATCCACACCGACCATCTATATTCTCTTATTCGCTCCTATTTCTAAATCTTCCTCCTCTTCTTCTATTTATTTTCGATATCATTCAATTCCTCACCCTTCTCTCCATCTCCTCTTCTACGTCATTCATTCATTTGCCATATATATATTTTTTTTTCTCTATTGCTGTATCTTTGACTCTATTTATTTATTCATTTTCTTCTCATTCATTTCTTCCTTATTCACCCTTTATTCTACTTTATCACAAAGTCCACTCCTCGTCTCATTATATCCCTTCACCTTCACTCATTCATTGAATATATCATTCATTACCTACCCATTTCCTTCAACCCCCCTCCACCCCCCCACCCCCCACCACACACTCACACTTCCTTCCTTCTTCATCTCTCCTTCCTTTCCCCCTCTTCATTTACGATTTTCCTTTCGCAATTATTTCGAGGAGGTTCAAGGTGACATTCTATTCACGCCGGTAGCCCAGGCAGGAACACATAGGAACTTTTACGATCCGCTTTTGCGATCACAAGAAGCTTTTAGGTTACCAATTCGTAGCAAACGCCAAATATTTATTCGCGTGGCTTCCAACAAAGGACCGCTTCGCACGCTTCCTAAAATTGCTAACAAACATTCTGCTTGCTGGAGATATGCCTTTGTAGATTCTATCTCTCTCTCTCTCTTTTCTCTCTCTCTCTCTCTCTCTCTCTCTCTCTCTCTCTTTCTCTCTCTCTCTCTCTCTCTCTCTTTTTTTTTTTTTTTTTTTCTTTGGGTGGGGGTGGGGGGTGTTGGGGTAAGGTTATGGTAATGGATTGTTATTGTTGTATTGTTGTTGTTTTTCTTCTTCTTGCTCTCAGAGATGTTTGTTGAGGTGGTATCGACAGAATGTTGTTGATATCGGTCTTGTTTATTTATTTTTTTTATATATCATTGCAACGTATGCTCGTCACAGATGTCATCGTCATCATCATCACCATTATCATCATGATCATCATTGTTATCACATCATCATAATCATCTTCATCGTCGTCGTCGTCATTATCATCATCATCATCATCACCACCACCACCACAACCACATCCATCATCCTCATCACCATCACCACCACTATCTCCATCATCAACATCACCATCACCATAATAAAAAAACACCCAATATCATCTCCCTTGTGATAATGAAAGGCGTCAGTTTTCACGCCCCTCCCCCCCCCAAAAAAAAAAGAAAAAAGAAAAAAGAAAAAAAAATACCATCAAAGATAAGCCAAGCCTTGATGTCCATCTAGCAGAATACACAAATAAACCAGCCAAAAAATGATCCATTTCCTCTAGAACAAACACGGGATTTCCGATATCACAAAAAAAAGAAAAAAAGAAAAAAGAAAGAAGGAGAGCACTGGAGGAGGAGGCTAATGGACCTAGAGATGGGAAGAACTTGCAAGCGGAGAGGGATAAAGGGAATGAAAGAGGAGAGGTTATGAAAAAAGGGAAAGGAGACAGAGAGAGAGGGGGAGAGGGAGAGGGAGAGAGAGAGAGAGAAAGAGAAGGGGAGAGAGGGGGGGGAGGGGGGGACGAAAGAATGAGAGAACGTGGGAGCGAGAAAGAAACACAAACACACACATGCAGTCAAAGAAGAGGAGGGGGAAAGTGACGGGGAGGGACAAAGAGAAAGAGAGAGAGACACACAGAAAGAGAAAAAGAGAAAGAGAGAGAGACACACAGAAAGAGAAAGAAAGAGAGAGAGAGAGAAAGGGGGAGGGGGGGCAAAAAAGAGAGAAAGAGACAAACAGAGAGACAGCAAACCGAACAAGTAAGATGCAGAAATAGATAAAGGAAGTGAAGTAAGAAAAGTAAGTAAGAAGTAAAGAAAGATAGTAAGAGAGAAGGGCGTGGAGGAGAAACATTTGATAAAAGGAAGGACAAGAGCAATTGGAAAAAGAGACGATATTGGCGGAAGAAAGGTAGAAATTGTATTTGGAAGAGGAGAAACCTGAAAACTCGACTAAAGTGAGTGAGAGATAGAAGGAAGAAAAGAGGGAGAAAATAAAAGAACCGAGCGATAGCAGTGATAGACAAAGTGGAAGAATTATCAAAAAAAAAAAAAAAAAAAAAAAAAAAAAAAAAAAAAAAAAAAAGAGAGAGAGAGAGAGAGAGAGAGAGAGAGAGAGAGAGAGAGAGAGAAAGAAAATCATGAAGAAATCAGGAGTGAAAATAGAATGACGGAAGGGGGAGGTATGCATTTCAAAGCGAATCGGAGAAAGGTAAAATAAGAGGAACAGAAGACGAGAGAGGGGAAGACAGGAAGGTTGTAAGAAGGATTGGGGGGGGGGGGAGGAGGGGGAGGGGAGGTGAAAGGGGAGCCCGAGAGGATGAGAGGGGACTAAGGGGGGGGGGGGGGGGGGTTACGATCGATAGATGGGTCAGACTCACGAACACACGGAGACTCGGAGCAGAGGTTCCCACGCATGCTATTCTAAACGGCCTCACCCTCTTTATATCTTTTTTTCCCCCTCTTATCTCATCTCCTTTATTCTTTTCTTTTTTTCTTCTCCGTTCTTTTTTATGCTTTGTTTGATTAATTGTTTTTTTTTCTACATTCTGTTTCTCACTCTTTTTTTATATATATATTTCTTTTGCTTCTCCTATGCACACCTTACACTAAGACCGAGTCATTTACCGAATACTTTAGCCATGTTTTTAAAAACTTTACATCCATCCAACCCCCCCCCCCCCTTCCTCCCCACCATCATCTCCCCCTCCCCCTCCCCCTCCTTTCCAACCCTCCCTACTTCCCCCATCCCCCTCCCCCTCCTTTCTAACCCTCCCCCTCCCCCTCCTTTCTAACCCTCCCCCTCCCCCTCATTTCTAACCCTCCTCATCCCCCTCCTTTCCAACCCTCCCAACCTCCCCCATCCCCCTCCTCCTCCTTTCTAACCCTCCTAACCTCTCCCCTCCCCCTCCCCCTCCCCCTCCTCATCCCCCTCCTTTCCAACCCTCCTAACTCCCCTCCCCCTCCCCCACCTTTCCAACCCTCCCACCCTACCCCCCCTCCCCTCCCCCTCCCCCTCCTTTCCAACCCTCCCAACCTCCCCCCCTCCCCCAACCTCCCCCATCCCACCTCCCTCCCCCCCTATGAGAAAGAAAAACCCACCGAAATCTTCTTCTTTCTGTACAAATCGTAAATTTTCCCGTTAGATTGCACGAGTCAATTGTAACGATTTACGACAAGGAGATTTTAAATATTTCGAGACCCAATATATATACTACCAATTTCTTACATCGTATTCTCAGGTCGCGCTTGGGGCTCGCTATCCAAGCTTAAGCAACATGGATTTGCATGTTTGTTTTGCACGGATTTGCGGACTGGGAATTAGACTGTGTTTTTCGTTGCTTTTAGTTTTTTTTTTTTTTACGGACTCACTTATCTGATTTAGTTTTCATTATTATCGTTAGTGTTGTTAGTGATTTTGTGCTCGTTACAGTCATTATCATTATCCTCATTCTTATTACCATCTTTGTTATTATTGTTGTAATTATTATTGTTATTATTGAAGTGACTGTTAATGTCTTTATGACTTCCTGTATCACTGTTATTATCATCATCACCATTATCATTATCATCATCAATTTTATTATTACTATCATTATTATCATCATTATTATTGTTACTATTATCATCGTTATCCTTACGATTATTATCAATACTACTATAATCCTTATACCTATCATTATTATTATCATTATTCCAATTATCATAACTACTTTGATCATTATAATCATTATTTTCATCATTATCATCATTATTATCATCCTCATTGCCATTATCCTGTTGTGAAGATAATATGAGAAACTAGATACTACCATATAGAAAAATATACAATAGATTAAAAAAAAAAAAAATCTACAGCAATGACTATAACATAGTTAGCAACCTCACTTTCAAAAAATACCTTCATACTCAGAGCGACCCCCCCACCCCCACCCCCCAATACCCCGGCCATTCCCCCTCAGCAAAGGAAATATTTCGACCT
>BOPN01001630.1:276076-277208 GCA_017312705.2 Penaeus japonicus
AAGGAATTCGGGTGAAAATTTTGGATGGAGAAAAAAAATGATATAGGAAAGGGGATAAAGTACCTATTAAGATTATAGGAAGAGAGAATGGAGAAGAGAAAGGCGAGAGGGGAGGTGGCAGAGCTGTCGTAAGGGAGGAAGGAAGAGGGGAGAGAACGAAGAGGGAGGGGAGGGAAACGGGAGAAGGGTGAACGTATTTCTGAGAATGTCATCTTTTCATATTGACATTACAAAGCTGTCACGGTCAGGAGAAGCAAAGAAGGGTTGAAAACCCAAGGATAATATGAATTTGTGAGAAGAGAGATAGTGTAAGAAGCATACACAAACTGTAATGTGTTTTTGCTTCTTTTTCTTCTTATTCTTCTCCTTCTTCCACTACCTATTTTATTTCTTTGCTCTCTCCGTCTCTCTCTCTTTCTCTGTCTCTCTTTCGCTCTCTCTTTCATTCTCTTTGTCTCACTGTCTGTTAGATGTGAAATACGTTTTAGGTTCACTTCTCAACAAACAATGAAATGTATATATAACCCCTTAACCCCTTCTCTTTCTCTCTCACACTCTCTCTCTCTATATATATATATATATATATATATATATATATATATATATATATATATATATATATATATATATATTCTCCTTCAAATCACGAAGATGGCTAAGATACAAGATATAAAAGACAAGAAAAAAAATGTTCTCTCACTGATATTATTAACATGGCAATTATCATAGATATGAGTATGATTGTATGGTGTCCTTACTTGTACCAAGACTAACATAAAAACAGCAACAACAGCAAAAACAACAAAACGCCCTCTCCGCTGCCAAACCCAAGCCGCTACGAATTTTCTCCACACACTCTCGCTATCTATCTGTCGTTTTTGCACAGTACTTCTTCCTTCAACCGTTCTTGTCTCAACTCCCTATCTTCATCCCAGTCCAATGCGGTGGTTTATGAGTTCCCTTTCCTTTTTGTGTCTTTCGTTGCCCTTTGTTGTTATAAATGGTCTATTACTTTTTTCTGTATTTTTGTATTTTTGTTCCTTTGTAATTTTTCATTCTTATTGTTTATATCTAATTGTGTGTAAGCAGTATTCATTTGTGTCCATATATGTATATATATACTGTATATATA
>BOPN01001631.1:22500-25000 GCA_017312705.2 Penaeus japonicus
ACCTTCGCTCGAAGCGGTTCACCTCTTCTCGAAGCGGTTCACCTTCGCTTGAAGCGGTTCACCTTCGCTCGAAGCGGTTCACCTTCGCTCGAAGCGGTTCACCTCTTCTCGAAGCGGTTCACCTTCGCTCGAAGCGGTTCACCTTCGCTCGAAGAGGTTCACCTCTTCTCGAAGCGGTTTACCTTCGCTCAAAGCGGTTCACCTCTTCTCGAAGCGGTTTACCTTCGCATCGAAGCGGTTCACCTTCGCTCGAAGCGGTTCACCTTCGCTCGAAGCGGTTCACCTTCTAACGAAGCAGTTCACCTTCTCTCGAAGCGGTTCACCTTCGCTCGAAGCGGTTCACCTTCGCTCGAAGCGGTTCACCTTCGCTCGAAGCGGTTCACCTTCGCTCGAAGTGGTTCACCTTCGCTCGAAGCAGTTCACCTTTGCTCGAAGCGGTTCACCTTCGCTCGAAGCGGTTCACCTCTTCTCGAAGCGGTTCACCTTCGCTCGAAGCGGTTCACCTTCGCTCGAAGCGGTTCACCTTCGCTCGAAGCGGTTCACCTTCGCTCGAAGCGGTTCACCTTCGCTCGAAGCGGTTCACCTTCGCTCGAAGCAGTTCACCTTCGCTCGAAGCGGTTCACCTTTGCTTGAAGCGGTTCACCTTCGCTCGAAGCGGTTCACCTTCGCTCGAAGCAGTTCACCTTCGCTCGAAGCGGTTCACCTTCGCTCGAAGCGGTTCACCTTCGCTCGAAGCGGTTCACCTTCGCTCGAAGCGGTTCACCTTCGCTCGAAGCGGTTCACCTTCGCTCGAAGCGGTTCACCTTCGCTTGAAGCAGTTCACCTTTGCTCGAAGCGGTTCACCTTCGCTCGAAGCGGTTTACCTTCGCTCGAAGCGGTTCACCTCTTCTCGAAGCGGTTCACCTTCGCTCGAAGCGGTTCACCTCTTCTCGAAGCGGTTCACCTTCGCTTGAAGCGGTTCACCTTCGCTCGAAGCGGTTCACCTTCGCTCGAAGTTCATCGAGCCTCGAAGCGGTTCACCTTCGCTCGAAGCGGTTCACCTTCGCTCGAAGAGGTCTGCCTCTTCTCGAAGCGGTTTACCTTCGCTCGAAGCGGTTCACCTCTTCTCGAAGCGGTTCACCTTCGCTCGAAGCGGTTCACCTCTTCTCGAAGCGGTTCACCTTCGCTCGAAGCGGTTCACCTTCTAACGAAGCAGTTCACCTTCTCTCGAAGCGGTTCACCTTCGCTCGAAGCGGTTCACCTTCGCTCGAAGCGGTTCACCTTCGCTCGAAGCGGTTCACCTTCGCTCGAAGCGGTTCACCTTCGCTCGAAGCGGTTCACCTTCGCTCGAAGCGGTTCACCTCTGCTCGAAGCGGTTCACCTTCGCTCGAAGCGTTCAATTCTCTTCTCGAAGCGGTTCACCTTCGCTCGAAGCGGTTCACCTTCGCTCGAAGCGGTTCACCTCTTCCTGAAGCGGTTCACCTTCGCTCGAAGCGGTCCACCTCGCCTGAAGCGGTTCACCTTCGCTCGAAGCGGTTCACCTCTTCTCGAAGCGGTTCACCTTCGCTCGAAGCGGTTCACCTTCGCTCGAAGCGGTTCACCTTCGCTCGAAGCGGTTCACCTCGCTTGAAGTGGTTCACCTCGCTCGGAGCGGTTCACCTCGCTCGAAGCGGTTCACCTCGCTCGAAGCGGTTCACTTTGCTTGAAGCGGTTCACCCTCGCTCGAAGCGGTTCACCTTCGCTCGAAGCAGTTCACCTTCGCTCGAAGCGGTTCACCTTCGCTCGAAGCGGTTCACCTTCGCTCGAAGCGGTTCACTTTCGCTCGAAGCGGTTCACCTTCGCTTGAAGCGGTTCACCTTCGCTCGAAGCGGTTCACCTTCGCTCGAAGCAGTTCACCTTCGCTCGAAGCGGTTCATCTTCGCTCGAAGCGGTTCACCTTCGCTCGAAGCGGTTCACCTTCGCTCGAAGCGGTTCACCTTCGCTCGAAGCGGTTCACCTTCGCTCGAAGCGGTTCACCTTCGCTCGAAGCGGTTCACCTTCGCTCGAAGCAGTTCACCTTTGCTCGAAGCGGTTCACCTTCGCTCGAAGCGGTTCACCTTCGCTCGAAGCGGTTCACCTTCGCTCGAATACGTAAATACAGATTCGCTTCACACCAGCCGTGAGGGACGGGTTCAAACTCTTTGGGGAACAGAATAAATATTGGTGTTTTTGATATGGTTATCTCTGTCTTTGTTTTTATTCTACCCTCTACCTCTTTGTACATTTCTCTCTTTTTCTTTATTTATCTCTCTCTCTCTCTCTCTCATTTTCTCTTTCTCTCTCTCTCTTTCTCTCTTTCTCTTTTTTCTATTTCTCTCTCTCTCTCTCTCTCTGTCTCTTTCTCTCTCTCTCTCTCTCTCTCTCTCTCTCTCTCTCTCTCTCTCTCTCTCTCTCTCTCTCTCTCTCTCTCTCTCTCTCTCTCTCTCCCTCTCTCTCTTTTTCTCTCTCTCTCTCTCTCTCTCTCTCTCTCTCTCTCTCTCTC
>BOPN01001631.1:40000-46913 GCA_017312705.2 Penaeus japonicus
TTGTATGTCGCCTCTCCGTTGGGTTTCTTTACTGCATACATTTGTTTTTTCCCTATTCCGAGCCTTTGTTGCCTTAAGGCTGGTGCCGGCAAGCAGAGCTTCGTTTATTTTTCGTATGTTAAATTTGCGTACATCCTCTTTCTTCTTGTTTATCGTCTTATTCAGCTCTGTTGATTCTTTCTTGTCTCTGATTGATGTTATTTTCATGTCCCTACGCTGTTTCATAAGCTCTTTTGTCTCTACCGAAAGCTTACTGAACCTTTCTTTTTCGTCTTTACCCCCTATTTCAAGTGCAGCTTCCGTTAATATCTCACTGAATTGGTCGTTCATTTGGTCTATGTCAAGATCTTCTTCGAGAGCTGAGTATTTGTTTCGGATGTTGATACTGAATTCCGTCGCCCTATTCTTGATGTTGGTTAGATTAGCGAGAGGCTTCTGTATGAGCTTGTTTCGTTCCCTTCTTAGCTGTAACTTAACTCTACTCCTGACCAGTCTATGGTCGCTACCGACATTCACTTTATTGATAACGGTTACGTCTTTTACAGTGGCACGCCTATTGGTGATTATGAAGTCAATTTCGTTTTTAATGCCGGATGGTGATTTCCATTTCCATTTCCTCCCGGGTCTCTTTTCGAAGAATGTATTCATAATTTTAAGGGATCGAGCTTCGGCGAATTCTAGCAGCCTTTGCCCTTTGTTTCCCAACCGATATTTCTCCATCTTCCCTGATTCCTATCTTGGCATTAAAATCCCCCATAATCACGGTTAAATGGGTTTTTGCTCTATCGGTATCTGCTTGCACATCTTCATAGAAGCTCTCTATCTCCTCATCACTAAGACTGCTGGTAGGAGCGTACACTTGGATTTCTTTTAGGCTATATCTGTTGTTTAGTTTCAGTATTACAGAAACCACTCTTTTGCTCACACTGTAGAATTCCCTAACATTCTCTTCAAGTCGCTTGTGAACTAAGAAACCTACTCCTGATTCTTGTTTGCTATCCAAGGGTTTACCTCGCCAGTATAATAAGTGCCCATCATTTAGTAATTTCTGCTCTTCGCCTAGTCTCCTAACTTCAGAAAGTCCTACAATATCCCATTTAATAAATGAAAGTTCCTCAAGCAGTGTCAGAAGATCAGATTCTGTTCTCAGGGTCCTTACATTGTATGTGCATAAGTTCATCATCTTTAGGCGGCTTGGGTCTAACCGGATGGCCCTTAGCGCCTTCGTTGAGCGATCCCGATTGCCGCCGTGACCAGGGGCTCCTTCGCTTCCGGGGAATGAGGGCCATTGTCTTGACTGGGAAATCATATTTAAGAGGTGGGGGCTGGTACTCCCCGACCTGGCGGTCTTGTGCACGGTGGGGGGAGTAATTTTAGTCCGGAGGTACCATTAATCTCCAATAACACGTTTGAGTTAGTCTCGCATGTTATGAGATCTTTGTATCCACCGATCTATCTCACGACCTTCCGGTCTACTCATGTGAGAATGGGCATTTGTTTATATATATGTGCAGGGCCTATGCAACAATGCATGTTTGCATGTTTATGCGCGCTCCCGTGCCCGCAGGCGAGAAGTCTCTCTGGGGGGAGGATCCTGGTAGAAGGTGCGGCGGGCGTTGGAGAGCGCGGCGTCAAGGACGAAGCGAGGGTACCCCAGCTTGCCAAGCGCCGGTCTCCCCGAAGTATTGCTTCTCACAGGAGGAGCAGGGGATGGCATAGGTGCCTATCTTGGCAGACGAAGGAGGACGGGTGTGGACCAGGTTGCGGCGGAGAGTGTTAACCTGGCGAAAGGTAAGCCTGCAGTTGAGAGGGTGCAGCGAGCGACGAAGAGAGTGGATTTCCTCGGTATAAGGAAGGCTGAGGACAGGCAGGTGAGAAGTCTCTCTGGGGGGGAGGGTCCTGGTAGAAGGTGCGGCGGGCGTTGGATTCAGCTTATCCAGGAAATCCGGGAAGAGAGCAGGGTCATGGGGCCAGAGGGCAAAGACGTCGTCGACGTATCTCAGCCAAATAGCAGGACGAAGGGAGATGGAGGGAAGAAGCTCAGCCTCGAAGTACTCCATGAACAGGTTGGCCAAGACAGGAGAAAGGGGAGAGCCCATGGCAACACCGAAGGTCTGAGAGTAGAAACGTCCTTCGAAAGAGAAGGAGTTGGAATCCACACACAGACGGATCAGCTGAAGGAAGACGTCAGTAGGCAGAGGAAGGCGGGGGTCCTCAGGAAGAAGATTCCTCTGCAGGAAGGCAAGGACATCGTCGAGCGGGACGTTCGTGAATAGGGATTCGACGTCCAGACTCATCATGGTCGAGGGCGTGACCCCGCGAACACGGGCGATGAAGTCCTGTGAGTGGCGAAGATGAGCGGGAGAGAAGGTGCCCAGAAGAGGAGTGAGGGACTGAGCCAGCCAGGAGGCAAGAGGGTGCGCCACAGAGCCTCGGGAGGAGATGATGGGGCGCAGGGGCACGTCAGGTTTATGGGTTTTGGGTAACCCAAATGTGTATATATATATATATATATATATATATATATATATATATATATATATATATATATATATATACTGGATTATAGATGAGTCCCGTGGAAAACGAATTCGTAGAAGGAAGAGGTAAACCAACACGGCTGAGAAGAACTTCATTTTGAAAAATACAAACGTTTCTGAGATGCTATCTCCATCATCAGTGCTATAACAAAAAGAAAACAGAGAAAAGTTAATTCTAATACATTCAAACTTATAAAATACATAAAAATACAGAATTGAAAAACAAAAAGTACAAAAAATAATCAAATGACCACAAACAAAAAAGCAAATAAAAGATACTAACCAAGGGAATGGGTAGTTGGTAGTTTAATTGGTAAACAGGGCGGTTGCAGTAGAACTATTGTTTAGTTCTGGTTTCATAGTTAAGATGTGAAGCGACTCTGCTATGATCAGATCAAATCTGTTTAGGTGGGAGGTTAAGATTTTGAAATCAGTATTGCTAAACGGGTGATTGTGGAGGTGAGAGTGCTCTCTAATTGCTGAGAAGGATGGTTTACTCAGCTGTAGGCCTGTCCTGATTGACTTGCCTTTGTGTTCGAGAATGCGGTGACGGAGCCATCGTGAGGTTGAACCCACGTACCTAGCCTGACAGCTAGGACAAGTAAAAAGGTAAACCACATTCGAACTTAATTCAGAGACGCGCTTTTCTCTTTTCTTAGTAAAATTTCCGATAGTATTAGAATTGTAAAAAACAAACCGAAAACAGATCTGAGGATAGCATTGTCTGAGAATTTTATTTAATGATTTTCTAAGATCAAAACTAAGACTGCCCATATATGGAAGTTTTATATATTTAATGTCTTCGTTGACTGTGGTTGGTACAGGTTTCGGGTGGAATTTCTGACACAGGAAATTACGTAGTGCTTTATAAAATAGGTAAGATGGGTACCCATTTGTAGTGAAATAATCCTTTAAGAATGAAACTTCTTTATGAAAACTGGTCCAAGTAGAACAAATGTTATATGCTCGGTTGATAAGTGTTGTAAGGTTGTTTAGCTTGTAAATATGGGGAATATAGCTTAGATAGTGAAGTCCAAGGCCAGTGAATGTGGGTTTCCTGTAAGCACTGGTGAAGAAGCAGTTACTACGAAAACTTATTCCGGATAATAAGGAATGATAGTTCCTTATTTTGTTCAATTTCACAAGTGAATTTAATATTGGGATGTTGTGAATTCAAGTATGTAAGGAAAGGGTTAATATGAGAGGGGTCATCAAAGAGTAAGAAAGTATCATCCATGTAACGACGATATAAAATAGGTTTGAAATTCTCAGGACAATTATTCAACCAAGCTTGTTCATGATGGCAAAGGAAAGTGTTTGCATAACAAGGGCTAAGTGGCGATCCCATTGCTACACCGTCTATCTGTGTGTAGATAGAGTCATCAAAAGTAAACACCGAATTGTGAGCAGCTATATCCAATAGTTTCTTATAAGTTGTCTTGTTTAGACCATACGAGTTTAAGAGTGATGAGGTAGTTTTGTTTATGATTATATCAGTGGTTTCATTGAGAGGAACATTAGTAAATAACGACTCTATGTCAAAGTTGGTCATTGTGACAGGTCGTAGTGGTTTTCTATGGTGTATTCATTTGTAGTTAATGGGGTGGTGATCTTAACTAAGAATTTAGCAACATTATAATTGAAGGTTCCAATAGCAGAAATGATGGGGCGTAGTGGTTGACCGATTTTATGAATTTTGGGAAGGCCATATAATGTGTGTGTGTGTATAAATATACATATAACATATACATAGAGAGAAAATATATATATATATATATATATATATATATATATATATATATATATATATATATATATATATATATATATATATTCATATATACATATAGTTAGATACGTATATGAAATGACTAAGGCAAATGCAACGAATATAGACAAATCGTGATAAGGCAATCGGAAACCAATCAACGTCAACACTTGATCAGAGGAGGAAAACAAAAGCATCATAAGAACAGATTTCGTTTTAATTACCTGGGTCACTATACACTACTCTGGCATATGACTAATCTTTGGAAAAATATAACTATTCTGAAAGCCTTTTCTCACCTTGACAATCATACAGTAAATACTCAATAGATTCTATATTCATACGCCTGCTTTCTAGAATTCTAGAAATCGGAAACATTTTGAAATATATCACACTCTTTATGGCATTTTGCTACAAAATAACTTTGAATGATATATTGATACGTTTTCTTTAAAAAGTAAACAATTATATTCTATAATGATATATAAGATTGTGATTTGATATACTTACTTATACATCTTTTGAGTCTGACAATTTACCAATAAGGAAGAAAAAAAACATTTATTACAGATATTTAACATGGTCCAAAATATACATGAAGTAAAAAAACAAAATAAAAAACACTAAATCAGGAATGCAGTCTTAATTGTTAGGTGAAATTTTACCAAAGTCAAAGTTAAATTCTTCTTTACCTCATTTTCCATAGGATAGTAAGTAACTCGAGTTATCTAATCAATATTTACGAGTTTAGTTTTATTAACACGACGGAAAAAAATAGAAGCAATAGAATAAACGAGATAAAATATAGACAAAACATATTCCTTACTTTCAAAATGTTGTCGATATCACACCAATGAAATTAAGCATCACTGACTATGCAGAATATATATATATAAGAGAGAGAGAGAGAGAGAGAGAGAGAGAGAGAGAGAGAGAGAGAGAGAGAGAGAGAGGCAAGAAGGATGGCAGGAAATACAAGGACTTGTGTTGAACGATGATGATGATAAGGATGATGATTACTCCTAACAAAGGGGATAAGGAGCATGGCTATAAAGGAGAAAATTGCAAGTGATGATGGTGAAAAATACTGTGATGATAATGAAAAGTAGTTCTAATAATGAAAACGACTATTGTAGTAGTGATAAATGTAACAATGATATTAGCAGTTGTAGTCGTTGTGATAATGTCAATAATATTACTAAAAACAATAATATTTATAATAAAAATAACGGGTAAAATTGACGAGAGAAACAGCAACGACAACAACGAAGATGATACACGAAAACCACCACAAAGAATATAATAATAATAAAAAAGAGGCGAACAGAAGCCTCGTGAAATGAACCGTACACACGTCGCTCCCTCACACACACAAGCTCTCACAATGAAACCTCACGCCCCCCCCCCCCACCAGCCCACACATACCCTCTCCCCTCCCTGCCCCCACTTGCTCCCTTCCCCCTAACCCCACACTTTTCCTTCCAACCCCACACGTTTCCCCACTCTCTCTTCTAACCCCCCTTCCCCTTCCCCTTCCCCTCCCCTTACTGTGCCCGCACATACCCTTCCTCTCTGGTTCCCCCTCCCTCATCCTAACCCCATAACCCCTCCCTACACACACATAGCCTTCCCCCTCCCCCTTCCCTCCCCTCTACCCCCCTTCCCCGAACCTCAGGACCACCAGAGTCGCTGGCCAGAAACCCCGCGGTGAACCCCGGGCGAAAAGGGCGTAAGCCACGGGGCGCGACGTCTCAGGGTCAGAACGAGGGATGTCCACCCTTCCGACGCCCTCGCTGAAGGTCGGACGGAAAGGGGCGACCGGGGAACGGCGCTAATCCGCTTCGCCGCTGAGACAATTTGTCACTCGTGTAAGTGGATGTTGGCGCACCCCCCTCCCCCTCCCCTCACGCCACCCCTGCCACTGCCCATTCCTCCTCTTCCTAGTCCCCTACCCCTGTCCTGCCCTTGCCCCTGCCACGACCCATTCCTTCTCTCCCTACCCCCTTCCCCTGCCCACCATTACCCCTGCCACTGCCCATTCCTCCTCTTCCCCTACTCCTGCCACTATCCTGCCACCGCTGCTGCTCCTGCCCCTGCCTCTACCCCTGCCCATTCCTCCTCTCCTCCTGCCCCATCCTTTTCTCCCACCCCTTGCCTTTGCCACTGCTCATTCTCCCTTTTCCCCTGCCCCTGCCTTTTACCCTACCCCTTCCTCTTCCCCAATCATTCTTCTTTTTCCTTCCCTTTACCCTTTCACCTGCATATCTTCCCTTGCTTCTCTTCCTTCCTTTGCTTTTGGTCGATGTGAGGGAGGGAGGGAGGGAGGCAGGCAGGGAGGGAGGGAGGGAGGGAGGGAGGGAGAGAGGGAGGGAGGGAGGGAGAGAGGGAGGGAGGGAGGGAGGGAGGGAGGGAGGGAGAGGAGGGAGGGAGGGAGGGAGGGAGAGAGGGAGGGAGGGGGGGGAGAGAGAGAGAGAGAGAGAGAGGGAGAGAGAGAGAGAGAGAGATAAGGAGAGAGAGAGTGAGAAAGAGAGAAAGAGCGAGAGAGAGAGAGAGAGAGAGAAAGGGAGAGAGAGAGAAAGAGAGAAAGAGAGAGAGAAGATAAAGA
>BOPN01001631.1:51399-53899 GCA_017312705.2 Penaeus japonicus
AAATGCTACTTTGCCAAATCATGTTCCTACATGCAAGCTAAGCTTTTTTGACCAGCCCTTCACTTCCTGTTATAAAAGTGCCTTATTATATATTGCATGACGGGATATCGAGCACTGCTGAAAGTACATTTGCTTTTGTTATATAATGAATGACATTTCTTTTGAGGTTTGCATGACAAATACCTATGTACTATGAATGTACTATGAATGAATGATGATGAATTTGTAGAAAAAAGCTAATGCCACGAAAAATCAACATCAATGACATAAACACAATTTGTTTTATTAATTTATTAATGAATTTCTATATCAATTTTATATTCATATAATGTCTAACTGCGAATAACTTCATAGATTTCACTTTTTAACTCATTCCTTGCATGAATTTGAAATAAAAGTCAATAATACAAATGACAAAACATAGGTATGAATGTTCATGATATAACAACCATTCTAATCGTTCATATTCTTGTTATTCGACACTTTAATCTTCTAAACACCGAAGGACATAATAAAATGAATATATCAAATACAACGTATTTTCCGGTGGAATCAATATCGTTATGATATTTTGTGTGTAAAGTCTATAAAAAAAGAAAAGTACATGAGAAGAACTCAGTGTTAATCCCCTGGTTCCTGTACACTCAAAATTGAAAATTGATTTTGCTTGTGAGTTGTGGCCTTTTTGTGGCCAATTTCCCCCTTACTCCTCTCTCTCTCTATCTATCTATCTATCTATCTATCTATCTATCTCTCACTCTCTCTCTCTCTCTCTCTCTCTCTCTCTCTCTCTCTCTCTCTCTCTCTCTCTCTCTCTCTCTCTCTCTCTCTCTCTCTCTCTCTCTCTCTCTCTCTCTCTCTCTCTCTCTCTCTCTCTCTCTCTCTCTCTCTCTCTCTCTCTCTCTCTCTCTCTCTCTCTCTCGCTCTGTATCTCTCTCTCTCTCTCTCTCTCTCTCTCTCTCTCTCTCTCTCTCTGTCTGTCTGTCTGTCTGTCTCTCTCTCTTTCTAGATATCTATCTATCTGTCTATCTATCTCTATCTCCATCTCTCTCTCTCTCTCTCTCTCTCTCTCTCTCTCTCTCTCTCTCTCTCTCTCTCTCTCTCTCTCTCTCTCTCTCTCTCTCTCTCTCTCTCTCTCTCTCTCTCTCTCTCTCTCTCTCTCTCTCTCTCTCTCTCTCTCTCTCTCTCTCTCTCTCTCTCTCTCTCTCTCACTGTCTGTCACACACACACACACTCTAATATAGCTTTGTCCTCTTGCACTTGCACTTATGAACAGTTTGAAAGACAGCGACCCTTCGGACTGACTGAAATCATAACAAAGACATAAATGAACATGAAACAGCCATTTCGAAAAGTTCTCTTATATTGATCATTTCATCAAGCTGTAAAAGTTCTGCAACTGATTCGAATCTCCTCCTTTATTTTTCTGGTCCTTATTCTTATATATATTTAGCTATCTGTCTAAATATTTGTCTGTTTGTCTATATATTGTATCTATTCATTTCACCTTCTTTCTTTATCTATTTCTAGATAGATAGATAGGGAGAGAAAGAGAGAAGAAAAGAGAGAGATTGGTAGTGCTAGAGAGAAATGTCTCTCTCTCTCTCTCTCTCTCTCTCTCTCTCTCTCTCTCTCTCTCTCTCTCTCTCTCTCTCTCTCTCTCTCTCTCTCTCTCTCTCTCTCTATTTGTCTATCTATTCACATATCTGTCCATCTATCTATCTATCTAACAATCTATCTATTTCCCAACCTACCTATCTAGCTGTCTGCCTGCCTGCCTCTCCCTCTCTTTCTCTACATCCTTCCTCTCCATCTTTCTCTACATCCCTCGTCATTGGTTACACGCCCTCCTCCTCCTCCTCCTCCTCCTCCGTCTCCATCATAACATCCCTTCATCATGTCTTGCCTTTCACCGTGGGATATATAACAAATTCTGAAAAAAGACAACTTCACCATGATACCCTATAAATAGCCTGAAAGTTAAGCTATCGCAGATTTTCCTTTGCAAACTTGCTGATTCAAACGTATCAGCTCATTACCTGATTATCAAGAAGGATAATTATCTGGAAGAGAAATGGATTGAGGGTAAAAGTCTTGCCAAATAGCTCTTACTTCTTTCTCTGTGTATGTAGGCTGCAAGGATAAGATTTCTGTTTTTCTTGTTTGTTTTTCTTTTGTTTTTTCCTTTCTTTTCAATGTCTTTCGTTTCCTCTTTCTATCATCTTTTGTTTTCTTTCTTTCTTGTTCTTCTACTTGTTCTTATGTTTTGTTCTTCTCCTCTTCCGCCTTTCTAATTTAATTTTTTATCCTCCTCTGTCTCTTCTTTCTTGTTTTCATATTATTCTACTTCTTCTTTCATTTTTTCTTTCGTCTTTTTTTTAACCTGAATTCTTACAGTCTTCTGTCTCTTCCATTTTTTTTTTTTTTTTTACCTCCTAAAAACGTCTTCCTAATATTTATGAGGAAAAGACTAAAGCCTAAAAATAACCGTTATACACAG
>BOPN01001631.1:68899-76399 GCA_017312705.2 Penaeus japonicus
AAAGCAGAGAAGTGGATAGAGAGTGATAAAGAGAGAGAGGGGGGAGAGAAAGAGGAGTGGAGAGAGAGAGAGAGAGAGAGAGAGAGAGAGAGAGAGAGAGAGAGAGAGAGAGAGAGAGAGAGAGAGGAGAAAAGAGAGTGAAGAGAGAGAGATAGAGGGGTAGGGGGATAAAAGAGTGAAAAGAGAGAAATAGATAAAGAGAGATAGATAGAGAGATGGGGGGGATAAAAATAAGTGAAAAGATAAAGAGAGAGAGAGAGAGGTGGGGAGAAGAGAGTGAAGAGAGAGAGGGGGATAGATAAAGGGGTATAAAGGAGTGAAAAGAGAGAAAGAGAGAGATGGATAGATAGATTAAAAAGAGAGAGAGAGAAAGGAGAAAAGAGAGAGAGAGAGAGAAGAGAAAAGAGAGAGAGGTAGGGGGATAAAGGAGCGAAATGAGAGAAAGAGACAGAGAGATAGAGAGAGAGATGGGGGTGGGGCTAAAAATAAGTGAAAAGATAAAGAGAGAAGAAGAAAGAGAGAGAGAGTGAAGAGAGGGAGGGGGGAGATAAAAGGGGTTTAAAGAAGTGAAAAGAGAGAAAGAGAGATAGAGAGACAGAGAGAGAGTAAGAGAGAGAGAGTCACAGGTCCTGTAGGGTGCCTCCTGGATCAAGATAAGGCACAAGCGCGAGATAAGATCCGAGTGGTGGCTGACAACAAGCTCAACTCCTAATCCTCATCTCGGACGATAGATGTCGCCGCTGAACGGGTTGCAAGGACGCCCTTCCTCGCGACCACTGCTCTCGCTCTCAGGACCCGCTCTTGGCAAAGGCTCTGCCGTGATAACCAAACTGATGGGGGAATTTCTTTTAGGTTGTTTTTGGTTGATGGGCTGCAATGATTAAATCTAGTAAGAAAAATGTGTGGAGAAAAGGTAGAAGATGGATGATTGTTGGTGTATATGTACGTGTATATATGAGATAAAGGCCAGTGTAGGACTTCCTTGTTGATGACGCGATCGTGGAATATTTTCTCTTCCCGAGAAATAAAAAATAAAAAACTCTTTATAGATATGATCACAACATTCAGATCATATTGAGCAGGTCATAGTCTTTTGAAAGAAGAAAAAATGAATAGTCTATTGAAAAATAATTAAGTTATCCGGTTAAAGACATGTTGGCAACTCCCAGCCGGTGGAAGTGGACTTCTCCCGCCAGCAGACCCTCAGTACACCATCGACTGCCGAGGAAGGTGTTGTTATCGTCCTGAGCAGGCCGAGCCGTGCTATTTCCTGCCCGTTCGTTGTGATATCTTGATGTCAATGTGATAACTTTGTTGACTCAATATGTGATCTAGCATGTCCATCAGCATGATTTATGCTCTGCAAATTGGACTTTTTGATAAATAGTAATGTGTTTAAATTCTTTTGGACCGTTGAAGAAAGTTTTATGTATCAGAATATTCCTTTTCGCTTTATATACGAGAGGTTTATGGTAATTTTGTTATTCAAAAACCCAGATTATATGAAGATCTACGTAGGTAAGTGAGAGAAGAACAAGAAGACGTAGCAAGTGTGTTCAAACTTTACCTGTGCAGTGACTAAATACTAGGATATCTCCTATTATTTTAGTATCGTTTAAATACACACGTTACACTGTATGCATTTCTTGAAATAACCAGATATATTCTCCAGTACAGTATATCCTTGGATTCATTAGTCTGGCCTATATATCAGTTGAATATTATCTGTACATAGGTATAAGTGCATAACTGTGTATGCATCTGTCCATTTACAAATATGCCTTTGTATGCGTAAGTAAAAATGTTTGTAAAATGTTGAGAAGAATATACGTATGTCTGTTTGTTGTCGTGTTCAAATATATATACAACAATGCGAATTGATATATATCACGTTTTCATACACCGCGTATCCGAACACAAGCTCCAATTATTATAAAAAACATTCTTCTTTAACAAGCATAACAGTGATAAAAGAAATAATAGCAGCTATTATTCTATCCATTTTTTTCTCTTAATATAACGTTGAAATTACTTAGCGTTTTCATGTATCTTGTTACATGTTCTTAGTGTCACGCGTGCTAGATTCGTTGGAGAAACCGTACTTTGGCAAATATTGTTAATTACTTTCCTTTTTCCCACAATATCTAATAATTTCCTTTACTTTTCATTTATAATTATATAGCTCCTACCTATACAGACCACTTTGAACTGAATGCATATGTTCATGTCGTTGACACTTAACAAATGGATTAAGAAACGTAGGCTACATGTATCGCAAATTGTGATCGTATGGATTGTGATTTATACGATCAAGTAGATATTCGAGGGTGTGTGGGCGTGACGAAAGAAACAACCTGAGGACTTTGTGAAGATATTCTTTCTTCCGGATTTAAAAAAAAAAATTGTTTCAGATGCTTAAGGAAACCTTCTAGGGGGAGGGATATCGTTCATGTGATTATGACCTTTATTTCTCCGAGATTTTAGAATGATATTCAGGGTTTCATTGCGTTCAGGATGTCATGCTAACCATCTTGTGGAAATAGGAGTCTTTATGGTGGCATCTTATCAGTACCAAGAGTTTTTTTGAAGGGTTTTTACGTGAAAGATATATTCTTAGGTTAGAGGGAACTGCAGCAGGAGATAAGCAGTGGATTTCTTTTCTTGGCAGGAAAAATTGTCTTCATTGAACAATAAAGCAATCGTTTTTTGTTTATTTGTTTACCGTTTTCATAAAATGCGGCCGTACAAAACTTTGATCCCCTTTTTAGCATATATAAATGTGTGTGTGTGTGTGTGTGTATGCGCACGCGTGGATTATAAATATATATATATATATATATATATATATATATATATATATATATATATATATATATATAAATATATATAAATATATATATATATATATATATATATATATATAAATATATATATATATAAATATATATATATATATATATATATATATATATATATACGTATATTTATATTTAGATATATGTCTTTTATGACAAAAACAAGTATACAAACTTTGTCCCTGGAAAGTGCAAAGGATAGTTTCTAAAATCAGAACTTTCTAAGAAATAGACAAAAGAAAAAAAAGGCACAAAATTACTTTGACACTATTAGAAACAAGAACTGTTCTCATTTCTAGGAGAAAAAAAAAAAAAATCTGCGGTTCCTGGGCATTTCATAAATTACGTTGATCCTCAATTTAATTTGCTGATCTATCATCCGTCGGTTACTTTCAGATTATATGAAGTTGGTTTTCCAGTATGGGTGTAGGTGTGGGTGTGGGTGTGGGTGTGGGTTTAGAGAGAGAGAGAAAGGGGGAGGGGGGGGGGGAGGCAGACACAGTTATTTGTCTGCGGTTGCAATGAATTTACACGTTGTAAGGCTAACGATGTGATTTTTAAAAATGATAATAACATTTGCTACGATTCTTTTTTAGAGGAAGACTAGTTAATCACTAGATTTTATAACCTTGATCACTATGACGATGATTAATGATGCACTATTATTGATGGACAATGTTACTAATGATTATTGTGTTCATAAAGATGATTAATTTTATAGATACTAATTGCATTAATCATTTTGACATCTGCGGCAGATATTACATAAATGCTAATTAAATAATTCTTACAATATGTTCATGATGAGCATAAATCTGGTAATTACTTGTGCATAATTCAAGGTACAACTGTTGTTTGAAATAATGTAGAATTTTAAAGAAAGCCCACAAAGTTTATTGCTACTAAAGTGAAATTTTAGCAATGGTGGAAAAAAACAATAAACCTATTTGTTGTTATATCTATTTAGCATTCTTTCTTAACTGATATAGTAAATAATTTGAAGATGGTTAAGAGTTAAGTCTAAAAGCATTAATAATATTGCTAAAACTGAATTTTTACAGTTATGAAACATTTCAGTAAAACATGAGTCTAATAATATTTTGCTGTGTATTTGTTTCGATGTCAACAATGGGAAATGTTTAGGTTTTAGTAACAATTCTCTTAGAAGAATAGTATTACTATTTGTATTTTTAGAGAAAATAATTACCATGAGCTACCATAAACATGAATACCATCACAATTGCTATTACATTTCATAAAGTTTTAGTAGGTTATTAACTTTTTTAGATAATTATGTTACTCATAAGTTGGACAAATTATTTATAAGATACTCATGTTGAAATATAGATAGACGGAACGACGTGTACACGAATGGAATAAAACTAAAGTAGGAACGAAATACAGGCACTTACGTTTCGAACTTTTCGTGATTTCCTCTACGGACGTTTCGAACGATTCATTCGTTCTTTTCCGGAAGTTTCGAGCCCTTATTAAGTTCATCTTTGGACGTATCGAACCATTCAATTGTTCATCTTTGGACGCTTCGAACCCTTTATATGTTCCTCTTTGGATGTTTCGAACCATTCGTGTGTTCCTTTTCGAATATTTTGAACCAGTCATGACATTTAAAATCAAAAAAGATTTTCGACGTCCGAAGAGGAACCCATTAAGGATTCGGCCTTAATTCGTCAGTACTGTGGATGCATTGTATTCTAACTGTCATTTTATTTTATTTTTCTACCAAAGTTTTGTAGGCAATATTGACTTAACAACCTTCTCCATATCTACTGTTATAAAGCATGGCAACCTCTACATTGTAAATCTTTCCATTATTTCGAACTAGTATACCTAAGGAAAATGGTTCTAAAATCCGTTTAAATATATATATATATATATATATATATATATATATATATATATATATATATATATGTATGTGTGTGTGTGTGTGTGTGTGTGTGTATTTATTTATTTATTTATACATACATATATATATATATATATATATATATATATATATATATATATATATGTATGTATGTATGTTTGTATATAAATGAAAGGTTGCTTGGAACAGCAAAGATTAGTAAAACAATAGAAATTGTTTTGCTCATTATAATTCCATCATTATTATTATTGCTTAAAACAATTTGATATCTTGTTACGTTTGTAAGTTTTCATAATTTATATCGTTAACAATATCAGAATCCTCGATGATTTTTCCATCCTGATTATAGCAGATATTGATGTGTATAATGCATATATTGATAATCCCACATCTTATGATACTTTATAATATTGGATAGATATTATTTACCTTCGACAATAAGATGTAAAGTAGATACAGTTGTAAAAAAAACATATACTGTACTTTAATGATAATGATATTGGATTTTTTTCCCTGTAGTTGCTATAGTTACATCATCCTTATTTGTCATGTCTAAAATCGAAATTCAGTATCATATTTCATGATATTGATTACAGCTGCTCCATAAATCTTATGAGTCTTGGTGATATTTTTTCGAGGTTATATTCCAGACTGAAATCTAGTTGAGTTACGTGAAGTCGCTTTATTATTTTCTTCTGAACGCTGGCGTTGAGAAAATCCATCAAAAAATATGCAGATATTGTTTGAGCTGGAGAGATTTTACATTTTTTATATAACTTCCCAAGCAGATATGAAAGCACAAGGTATTATGTCCCTTGTTGCGTTCACTCGCCCGGAACTGAATATGTGACGGTTATTTTGTTACAGCATTTACTCGCAAACTGCATCATGTTGTGCCCTGATACATGCATGGGAGAGCCATCATCATAACGAGGTTCGTGGGAGGCTACGATATGTCTGCTTATTTTTTCGGTTTCTTTTTTCGTTCCCTTTTTTTTCTCTCAAATATTTTTTTTTCTCCAGGAGCTTAGTAATGAAATCGGGCGGGCGGCACCGTAGAGTATGTTGCTGTGAATGAAGAAGTTGTTTTCTCGCTTTGTTTAAGATACACTTGTCTAGAGTTGTCCCTTTTTGTCGTGCATACTTCCCTCACCTACCTATAGGAAGATTACAAAGTCACGTAACTGCAGTGTGATACTAGATTTTGTGTCGGATGCCGTAATCCTAATGTTATGAAGGTAAAGGGAAAGACTATATTTACGTAGTCAAACGGTGGGCTTAATTGGTTATAGTAAATCAGAACATTTCTATACACACGTGTGTAAGTGTATGTGTACCATATAAGTCTATAAAGAGGTAAAGAGTTCACGCTCATGCAATCCATACCCATACACTATACACAGCACACACTTTTTAATTTAGATTTTCGTCTTAAAATACGTTCGCGTTAGGGTAGGGGACGGTGACACCATATTTCATTTAGCCATGTCAGTAGCTGAGATATGATGCATGCCATCATTCTCAACCCTACCATCAATCGCAAGACATGCTGCGATACTATAGCAATAAGTTTTCCCTTAATTTCATGCACCACATTCATCATTTATACATCTCCCGGGCCCAAAGAAAATCATGTTAACAACTTCATCATGTGCGTCTTGGTCGATAGCTGTGTTTACCAGGCCTTATTTGTGTTAGACAACCACACGCTAGCAGGTACGCAATCAGGTATCTCATGAGAAACATGATAGCAATCTAAAACTCATGCAAACAGTTTGCATGGGAGTAAAGCTGATACTGAGGAAGGAGAAAAAATACACGCATAAAGTGAAAGTGATAGGAGAAAGATAGAGAGTATGTGAAAGACATGGAGAAAGTGAGAAATAAAATAGTCATACAAAGAGAGATGCAGACTATGTCATTATTTTTTTAGAATAGGAAGAAGATAACCGAGACATTTTGCACTCAACAAAAAGAATTGTGGACATTATAATAAGACCTGAGATAGATCGATTGTGTGCGAGGAGGGCTATCTGTCGAGGTGGCTGGGAGCCGGTCAGACCTGCGCGCTGGTTCGCTCGCTACTCAATAGATGGCGCAAGTGTGTGGTTCTCTCTCTGCACAAAAGATGGCGTGGATGTTGCAGCTTTTGGCAGGAAATGGTGCAAGGTTCAAAAGTATTAGACTTTTGCTTCTGTTACGAATTTTTCTCTCGCCTTGTTGAAAGATCTACCAGCATTGTTTACAGGACTGCTTCGTCCATGTTGTAAAGCACTTGCTACAAATACTCTCCTTCTGGCTCTTATTGTCCGTCTTAGCTGGGGAGGTAATATCACTTACGATATTGCAGAGAGAGTAAAAAAGGGTGTAAAACATCGAGGTCCACAATAGTCTAAATGTTTGCGTAATCGTTGGTTAGGGTTTACGTTGCAGCATTTACCTCTGCAGTTTTAATGGAGATAGAGTGATAGCTTACAGAGCAGGAGGTTCGTGTGTAAAGGAAAAATTATATTGAAAACTAAAGGGTCGCGAACTGAAAATGCTGTTTTTTCTGATATCTTCTTTTCATTGTCGTAGTTTTTTATTCGATTTTCGTTTCTCTGATTACCAATTTCATGACCCTTATAATACTGACAAGAAAAAAAGATAGCAACGAAGTTCCTAAAATGAAGGTTCATTTTTCAGGGTTATAGTTGAGGGATAAAAGTATCACACCACTCTTGAAGAAAAAAAAAGGAAATACGAATATAAAGTATT
>BOPN01001631.1:109637-114637 GCA_017312705.2 Penaeus japonicus
CACTCATGCATTATCCTGTAAAAAATAAAAAATAAATAAAATAAAAAAGGTATTGCAAATAAAAGAAAGAAAAAAGTGGATAACACTTAGTGCACAGCTTTATAAATAACGATTCTGTCGATTCTCAGAATGTTTATCGCAAGCCAACGAAACTTATTCGAAAAAGCTGACCTGTATTTTCAAGGGACCCAAGGCGACCACTTACGCACCTCTATAAACAGTCCTTCCCTTTTCGGCTCGACTGGAAGCTGATAATGAGGGAAGGTAAACAAACAAACAACCAAACGCTGCAATAAGTCGCGCCAGCCTAGTTTTCTCTTGGGGTTGTTTGCCTTAGTTTTTGTGAGGGTGTTTGTTTGCGTGTGTGTGTGTGTGTGTGTGTGTGTGTGTAGGTGTGTGTGTGAGATAGAGAGAGAGAGAGTGCGTGAGTGTGTGTTAGTATAAGTGTGTGTTTATGTATTCTTGTATGTATATGTTTGTATATGTATTCCTGTATGTATCTGTATATATTTACGGATATTACTCTGCGTACTCTCTGTACCTGTTTATATCCCCATGTCCATCCACGCGTGCTTGGTTCTCCATGTGTCTGCGAGAGTAACCGATGCCTTTAGCACGCACAGCCAACCCCCTAATGAAAATAAACAGCCCAAGAGTGGCGCCCGAGGGAATTCAAGGTCCTCGCTGAATTAAAGTGTCGTCGTAGGTGTTAAGGAGCCGAGAGGTCGTGCATTAAGGGACGTTTTCGGCAATTTAAGGACGACGGGGGAACCATAAACGACCCATGGAGCTTCACTAGGGGTTGTGATACTCTGGGGAGGGGTGGGGGTAGGGCAGGGTAGGGGGGGGAGTAGGTGGTTGGGTGGAGGGAGGGGGGCTGTGCTTCGCTTTCTATTGCTTGCCTTTTTTTTCGTTTGTTATTTCTTTCTTTCTTGATTGTTTGAGTTTGAGTTCCGACTTTCTCTCCGTCTTCTCTCTCTCTCTCTCTCTCTCTCTCTCTCCCTCCCTCCCTCTCTCATATTCCACTCACTTGTCAGTCAGCATTATTCTCAACCAATAACATTAATTT
The DNA here is from genome assembly GCA_017312705.2 of Penaeus japonicus. NCBI lineage: Eukaryota > Metazoa > Arthropoda > Malacostraca > Decapoda > Penaeidae > Penaeus > Penaeus japonicus. The sequence goes on from BOPN01001631.1 coordinate 110,707, forward strand.
TTTTTTCCTCTCCATTATTCATACTCACCCCCCCCCCCATACACACACATATGTGTCACGTCTTCAACCCCGCCCATCTCCTTCCGCAGGTACGACGCCCGCAACACGTCGCTGGGCTACCGGCAGCACACCCCACGCGACCAGACGACTGCCGCCCGCGCCCGCTTCCACCCGCAGCCGCCCGCCCGCATGGTCATTTCAGGCGCGACTCTACATGACGACGGGAGGTATGAGTGTCGCGTAGACTTCATGAGGGCGCCGTCCAAAACGACTATTATCGAGGTAAGTGTGTGAGGGAGATATGAGAGTGAGGGAGTGGAGGGGGAAGGGGTGAGGGACGTGGTAGTGGGTGGAGGGTTAGTATGAGAGGGGAGGGGTTGATGAGGGACGTGGGAGGGTGGAGGAGTAGGAATGAGGGGGGTATATGAGGGGAAGGAATGAGAGAGGCGGTGGGACGGATGGGAAGGAATGAGGGAGTGTTGGGTGATTGAGGGGAAAGGAGAGGAGGAGTGTGGGGGTGGTGTGGGGGAGGTATGAGGGAGTGTGAGTAACGAGGGGAAGGAAGATGGAGGAGTGTGAGAGTCAGGAGGGGAACGGAAATGGGGAGGTTTCTGAGGGAGGGGTAGGGAGGGTGAGGGGAGAGGGCTGGGACACAGAGTAGGGAGAAATAGAGAAGGTAGGGGAGGTGGGTGAGCTAAACGGTGAGGGAACAGCGTGGAAAGAAAAAGGGAGAAAGAGAGAGTCCAAGACAACTGTCACCGACAAACGGGAGGAGAGAGAGAGAGAGAAAGAGAGAGAGAGAGAGTTAAAAAGAAAAAGAGAGAGACAAGGAGAGCTAGAAAGAAAGAGAGAGAGAGAGAAACTAAGAAGAGAAGAAAAATAAACAGAGAATTAGAGACCCCCCCAAAAAAAATATTAAAAAAATATATTTTTTCTTCCCCCTACAGGTGAGGGTGATTGAGCCGCCTTCAAGCATAAAGTTGTCGCTTCACACAGGGAAACACCTGGACATCACACTCCCAGCTGATGAAGGGAGCTCCTTGCATCTGTCTTGCGTGGTGAACGGAGGTAAGTGTGAGAAACAAGTAAGAAATATGTAGTTGGGACAGGGAGAGGGAGGGGAAAGGGGAAGGGGGGGGGGGGGGGGAGATTGGAAGTGTGTGGAGGTGGAAGAGGGTCGAGAGTGATGATTGATAAAGGTGTAAGGGGAGACTTTTCTATTTTTTAAAGAAGAGTGAGATTTGTAAAGTGTAAAGGGAAATTGATATAAGAGGGAGTGAGGGTATCGAAAATATCCAATACAAAATGCGAACTGGTATGAGGACGATACAGGGGAACAAGATAAAAGAAACAAACAAAGAGAAGATAATAAATGTTCAAAATAACAACAGAAATATAAGAAAATAAAAAGGTGAGAGTGTGTGAGGGAAAGAGAGAGAGAGAAAGAAATAGAGAGAGGGAGAGAGAGAAAAAAAAAGATAGATAGTTAGAAACAGAGAACAGAACGGAAAATGGAGAGAAAGAGCACAGGAATGTTAGTCACGTAGCAGGTAGGGGGATGTGGCTTGATATCTGGCGCAGGAAAAGAGGGTAGAAATATAACGTCCACAGAGTAGAAATATGACGAGGGTTAGGGAGGACGTATGTAATGGGTGTTGAAGAGGGACTCACATGACAGAGGTCTGGAAGAAGACATCTGCGACAGGGGTTTGGAAAGAGACATTTGTGATGACAGGGATTTAGAAAGAGACATCTGCGACAGGGGTTTGGAAAGAGACATGTGTGATGACAGGGATTTAGAACGAGACATCTGCGACAGGGGTTTGGAAAGAGACATGTGTGATGACAGGGATTTAGAACGAGACATCTGTGACAGGGGTTTGGAAAGAGACATTTGTGATGACAGGGATTTAGAAAGACATCTGCGACAGGGGCTAGGTAGAAGACATCTGCGACAGGGGTTTGGAAAGAGACAAGTGTGGTGATGGGGATCTGGAAAGAGACAGCTGCGATAAAGAATAGAAAGAAACACCATCGACAGATATTAGTAAGAATCATCTGCGACAGATGTTAGAAAGAAACACCTGCAACAGATGTTATAAACAAACACCTGCGGCAGATGTTAGAAAGAGACCCCTGTGACAAATGTTACAAAAAAGCATCTACGACTGATGTTATAAAGAGACCCCTGCGGCAGATGTTAGAAAGAGACCCCTGTGACAAATGTTACAATGAACCATCTACGACAGATGTTTGAAAGAAACATCTGTGACAGATGTTACAAAGAAACCCCTGCAGCAGATGTTACAAAGAAACACCTGGGACAAAGAGTTGGAACGAAACACTAGCGACAGGTATGAAAAGGAGAGAATGAAAGGGATGCGATGACAATCCGATAGACCTAAGATGAATGACGTGCGATGACGGGGCAACACAAGAGAAAATAGATGCAAATGGAGCTGGCACAGAGGAGGCGAAAGAGGGAAGGCAAGTGTGCGGCTGGAATACGAAACGCGGAATAGGAATGTTTTTGAAAAAGGCCGAGAAGAAAGATAAAAAAAAAAATGAATGAAATAGGGAAAGATAAAAGACGTGGAAATAGACAGAGAGGGAGATAAATGCAGTATGGATAGCAAAAATAGATCATAAATGCATTTATGATGAATAAACAAGGGAAGATAAATACCGTAGCGAAAGAAATCATAGAAGGGGAATACAGGAAGAACAGAAATAATTCTTCAAAAAAAGGGAAAAGAATAAATACAGTGGGAACAGAAACAGAGGACGACGAACGCGGTGGACACAGACGTAAGAGAAGGTTAACCGGAGACGAAATGACACGCGTGTTTTATACAGGGGAGGAATAATCGTTATTGAACACACGAGCTGAGTTTATGGAATTGCCGAATAAACCATAGATTTTTAAAGCACTGTCAGCTGGAACGTCTGCGAGGAAGGGAGGTAAAGAGAGAGAGAGAGAAGGAGGAGAGAACGAGGGAAGAAAGGAGGAAGGGTGTGAAGAAGGAGAGGGAAGGGAGGAAGAGGGGGAAAGAGGGAGTTTAGGAGGGAGGAAAGGAGAGATGGAGAAACAGACAGAGAGACAGGCAGGCAGGCAGGCGGACAGACAGACACAAAGACAGAAATACACAGACAGACAAATAGACAGAATGACAGACAGACCGACAGACAGAGACAAAAAACAGGGCAAAAAAACACAAAAAGAACGAAAGACAGGGAAAAAAAAAAGTCTGTGAAAGAGAAAGAAAGAAGAAAACAAACCAAAAAAGAAAGAGAGAAGAAACAGAACCAAAGAGAAGGAAGAAAATCGAAGAGAAGGGACGAGGTAGTACGAAGGAGTCCAAGTATAGACGCGGGTCACAAAAGGTGCCAAAAAGAAATGCTTAAGAGATCGACTTCCCTTGAGGATATAAAGGAGAGATAAGATATGATTGTTGGCTCCTCCTCGTGGGGACGTAATTGTGTGTCGTCAAGGTGGGGGATCAAGGAGGAGGAGGAGGAGGAGGAAGGAAAGAGGGAAGGAGGAGGAGGAGGAGGAGGAGGAGGAGTAGGAGTAGGAGGAGTAGGAGGAGTAGGAGGAGTAGGAGGAGGAGGAGGAGGAGGAGAAGCGATAGAAATGAAGGAGAAGGGAAAGAAGAAGGATGAGGAAGTGGAGAGGGAGAGGATGAAAAAGAGGAAAGGGGGGAGGGGGAGAAGGAGGAGGAAGAAGAAGAAGAGAAAAGGGAGGAGGAAAAGGAAGAGGAAGGGAAGGAGGAGGAGGAAGAAGAAGAAGAGGAATAGGAGGAGGAAAAGGAAGAGGAAGGGAAGAAGGAGGAAGAAGAAGAAGAGGAGCAGGGGGAGGGGGTTGAGAAGGAGGAGGAAGAAGAAGAAAAAGAAAAAGAATAGAAGGGGTAGGAGGAAGAGAAACAGGAAC
>BOPN01001631.1:122137-124637 GCA_017312705.2 Penaeus japonicus
CCGACCGCGTGCCCGACTGTCCAAGGAACGAGAACAATATGCGACGCCTCAATATTGGAGTGTCGGAGAGCCGCTATCAGTAAGCAGGTGCAGGTTCCCACGCCCACCCCCCTCCCACTTCCTCCTCCCGCCTCCTCCTCCCACCTCCCCCTCCCACCTCCTCCTCCTCCCCCTCCCCAGCTCGTCTCAGTCCCTAGCCCTAACCCACCACCTCTCATCCACTCCCCTTCCCCAGGCCACCCTCAGTCCACCTCTCACCCGCCCATCACACACCCTCTCCCTGTCTTCCTGCCTTGCTATGCTGTCTTGTCGTTCCCCCTTTTCCTTGAGGCGTGTGACAGGTGACAGGTGAAGGCTTCCAGGCCCTCTCCCCCTTGTCATGTTCTCTTGACTGGTCTGTCAAGCTGTTTTGCGTGCGGATGGAGTCTGTCTCATGCACACACACACACACACACACACACACACACACACACACACACACACACACACACACACACACACACACACACACACACACACACACACACACACACACACACACACACACACTCACATATGTTGACCTTTATTCGTTGTCAGCTGATTAGTTTGAAGATATTCTGTTTCTTGTTTGGTTATAGGATGAAGTTAGGGATTCTTTTTTTTTCTCTCTCTTCTTTTATGAATCTGATATATCCTCTTAAAACACCAGCATTCAGAATTTTTATTCATATTAATATAAGCATCTTATACAATAAAACAAAAAGACAAAACTCCATAAAATAAAATTCGATCGAAGGTTAATCCCTTTCCATCCTTCGAACGATATCCTTTCTACCGACTAGACATGGACTTCTTCCCCTCCTCCCTCCTTCAGATGACCCTAATTTCCCAGCTAACTAATCCCGAGGAATCTGACCATTCTTAAGATATCTGACATTAATTCTATCTCTCCCCTCCCTCAGCAAGACACCATCATCCCCTTAGTTTCCATAATGTAGTCCCCTTGACCTTTTGAGCCAATAATGTGTGTGTGTGTGTGTGTGTGTGTGTGTGTGTGTGTGTGTTTGTTTGTTTGTGTGTGTGTTTGTTTGTGTGTTTGTTTGTGTGTGTGTGTGTGTGTGTTTGGGTGTGTGTGTGTGAATGTGATGTACATGTGCTTGTGTGTGTGCATGTTTCTTTCCCTTTATTTTTAAACAAGGTACACACTACATTATAATCTTTAACGACCCAAACGACGCACGAAATGTATCTCTCTCCCATTCAAAAATCTATCTAAAAAAATGCCTATCATCCTTACCCCGACCGATAGCAGAACAAAACCGCAAAACAAAAAGCAAAACCCCCCAAAATAGACCATTCTAAATGAGAAATAACAACAAAAACTATTTCCTCACAGATCGAACAAGACGTTGATACTTCCCTTCTTCAGTACTCAAATGTTTCTTCCCTTCTGTGCCTCCTACAGGATCTATCGCAGAAGAACGTGAGTCGCGATCGCCAGCAGCTGGAAATCAGCTGGAGTGATCACGGAGCCACTCTTAGCTGTTCAGCCTCCAGCCCAGCGCTCCCATCTCGCATCGTCACCAACAGCACCATTTTCGACGTCCATTGTAAGTCTTTCGTTGTTGTTGTTTTTTTGTTGTTGTTTTTTTCGAAGTGTTTTACCGGTTTTGCTTGGTATATTGTGCTTTTAAATGTTGTCTTTACTTTCTTGTGATCGCACCCTGTTGAGAAGCACTGGTAGCTTATGTAATAATAGATAATAATTCTATTGTTTTTAAAAGGAAGATGAAGTGATGTTCAGTGACGAGGATTAAAAAAGAAATAAAACGTTGATTCAAAAAATGGTGGTGATTTTATTAAGTCTATAAAGTTTCTACTATTCTTACGCCCTTCCGGGAATGAAAGATAAATGAAACGGTGTTCGTGATAATAAAAAGTAAAACGTATATATCAAAGTTTGTGAAGATTTTATGAGTTCTCTTGTGTTTCTGCTGTCTTTACGTCATTCTGATATTAAAAGGAAGATGAAGTGGTGGTCATGATCATAAAAAAATAAAGTGTTCATAGAGAAATTGGTGAAGATTTTATGAATTCTCTTGTGTTCGTATCAAATTCGGTGAAGGTTTTCTAAAATTGTTTTGAGGTTGGAGAAGGGGCGAGACACAGGGAAGAGCAGAGGGGGGGGGGGGGGGCAGATTAGCCAATCCATTTCCTGGATACCTTTAAGTATTCCTAGAACGGTTTGGTGAACCCGAGCATTCATTTAGATAGCTGTCTCGTATATATAGTTTATTTTATAGCTTTCCTTGCTTAGATAACATTACCACAGTACGTCCTAGATATGTATTTGCTCCTGTAATTTTATCGTTGTTGTTATTGTCGTTTTCTTGTTTCTTTCATTTCTAAATCATACATACAATACCTGTAATGTAATGTTCCTCCTAGCCCCCCCCCACACATACACACACAACACACACACACGTATCGATTTACCAGCTGTCAAATGGACCTGCTT
>BOPN01001631.1:142137-149637 GCA_017312705.2 Penaeus japonicus
ATGAAAGTAGAGAAAGGGAATAACTACATTATTCCAGATGAACGGAGAGAGATGCGGATGACTGAGCAAAATAATGTAATATAACCTGCTTTATATATATACCTAATGGCCTTAATAGTCTTCTCTCTCCTTTATTAAGGAAAGATGAGGGTTGTGTCTACGAGTACACACGGGAATCTACCGATACCGAGAATTTTATAAATGGAGTTTCCATTCTTACCCCTCCCCCTCCCCCTCTGCCTACCCCCTTCTCCTCCTCCTCCTCCTTCCTCTCCTCCTCCCCTCCTCCTCCTCCTCCTCCTCCTCCTCTTCCACACTCCTCCCTCTCCCTCCTCCTCCTCCTACTCCTCCCTCCTCTCCCCCACTCCTCCCCACTCCACCTCTTCCACACTCCTCCCTCTCCCCACTCCTCCTCCTACTCCTACTCCTCCCCTCTCCCCCTCTTCCTCCTACTTTGTCGAATAGAAGTACTGTACCGAGCCTAGCAATCGGCAAATGCATCGTGAGAGTGAGAGAAAGGCATGAAAACGAAACGGCGTACTTGCTCTGGTCATCACACAGAATGAGAAACGGTTACATGACGAATTCCAGTACAGGTATTGTGCAGCCAAGTGATGAAAACGAGTAGCTTTCCGCAGAATAAGATATGGTTACGTGACGAAATACAGAATGCTGCAAGTACAGCGGTGAAATTAAGTCCGCTACATGTTGTAACATGATATGTATCATATGATATATACTGGAGAACTGAAATATAGAAATGTGTAGTGATGATATTAAACCGTTTATGTATATGCAGTTCAATATGTGCTCTATATAGTATGAACTTGATATAAATGTAAAGTGAAGGAACTAAGCCGGTTATATATGACGCAACACCAGTTATGATTATATTACAAATTGTATATTGTTAGAAAGAACCAGATTAAATGACATACTATAGAATGAGAAGTATGTGAAATGAAATCATCTTAATGTGTAGATTGAAATTATCATACGAAATGTCAGAGAATTTTCATTTCATAAGGAGTAAAAGGATATTCTAATCATAATGATATTCACGAAGATACGACATCGTATGATTCAAAAGAGAGAGAGAGAGAGATAGAAAGAGAGCGAAAGAGAGAGATAAAGAGAAAGAGAGAGAGAGAGAAAGAAAGAAAGAGAGAGAGAAAGAAAGATAAAGAGGGAGAGAGAGAGAAAAAAAGAAAGAAAGAGAGAGAGAGTCATAAAAAAGAACAAAAAAAAAACGTTCTATATTACACGAGGTACATTTCAGATTTCAGAATGGTTATGAGAAGCAATTGATGATTTAGGAACCCTTTCAATACCCCGACCTTATGTAACATTAGCAAGTTTTATGGAAGAGGTGCTTGTCCACCCTTTTATTGTTGAAAAATAAGTTCAATATCCGGAAGAACCATAAACGAAATAGGGCTTTTGAATTGCTTTCATAACGTGATATGTATCTCTTTATACAAACCTGTTGAAGTGAATGGTAAAGCGTTAGTGTTATTGTTTTTGCTATTATTCATTTTTCATTTTTGTGTCTGTTGGTATTTATCGTCATTGTCACCCTCTTCGGTTTTATGACCGCCATTGGCAGTGGCAGTATTACTATTACTATTACTATCATCATTATAATCATATCACCACTATCATTATCATTTTTTGTTATCAGTATTATTATATTATCATTACTATTATCATTGTTGTGTTCATCGGCATCATCATTATCATCTTCATCATCATCATTATCATCATCATCATTATCATTATCATCATCACCATCATCATCATCATTATCGCCATCATCATCACCATTATCATTATCATCACCATCATCATTATCATCATCATCATCGTCATCATTATCATCATCATCATTATCGTCATCATCACCATCATCATCATCATCATCATTATTATCGTCATCATCACCATCAATACAATAACCATCATGATTAAGGTTATCATAATAGTATCAGTAATTCACTTGAAGATTACCACCGATATAATTCCATTTAATCTTCATTTTGACACAAAGCTCATATCAGATTAATGAATTTATATCAAAATTCTGTAATTATAATTTTACTAAGCATACACACAAATAAATGCATACACGAGCGCACATGCACACACAAAAAGGGTGTGAGAGAGAAAGAGAGAGAGAGAGAGAGAGAGAGAGACAGACTGACAGACAGACAGAGAGAGAGAGGGAGGGAGGGAAAGAGAGAGAGAGGGGGGGGGAGAGAGAGAGAGAGAGATAGAGAGAAAGAGAGAGAGAGAGAGAGAAAGAGATAGAGAGAGGGAGAAAGAGAGATATGAACACGCCACACAGAGATCCACAAATACGAGAGCCCAATCACGCATTTCGCCTCAATCCTACTCACCTCCCTCCCCTTCCAGGAGTTCCCTCGCCGCCCCTCAACTGCACAGTAAGCAACCAGACCTGGGAGAGCGTGGAAGTGACCTGCGGTGACGTTACTTCCGTCTACGGGTCGCGGCCAGGTCAAGGTCACAGCGGGGGCACAGGTCTTGCTGGAGGAGGAGGTCGTGGCCTGGTGTTCTCCCCGACCCCGAGTGACCCAGCTGAGTTGGTGCAGGATGCAGATAAGCCGAGATATCTTGTGACGGTGCACGAGAGACTGTCCAAGGCTGTGACGCACAACTTCTCAGGTGTGTTCCGTCGTGGTTATTTCTTTCTTCTTCTTTTTTAATTATTTCTTATTATTTTTTTATTCTATTTATTTTTTTATGTCATCTTGATGTTTGTTTGTTTGTTTTTTTTCTTTTGACGTGGGGAGGAAGAGGGAGCTATAATATGGATGGGGGATATGGTGATTTTTTTGTTAACTCTCCATATCAATAATTTTTAACTTTTCTACCGACACACACCATCTAGTGGGTAGCCCTTACATCAACGGATTTATTATTTTTATCTAATCTCCTGAACTGAAATGAATAATGCGTGATCTTATGTTTTTTTTAATTAAATATTTTATGCATAAACAGCACTCCTATACCCAATAATAAGGGCTAAGGGAAATGTAATCCTTACAGAAATTCCAACTTTTTCCTCCGTCCTCATCCCCCATTGGGAAACCTCCCCCACCCCCCACCTCCACACACCCCCCCCAGCAGCAGTTTAAAGACCATTGCTCTAGAGACTATTTCGTCTTCCTTTTCTGTTTATCATTTTTACTATTTTTTCAATGGGATGGGCGGCGTGGGAGAGGGGTTCGGCTGTGATTTTTAGATGTCTTGCTTTATACCGCGACTACGTCATACTGAGCGCAATTGAATACATAGTTTTATGACCGTACATCATTTTCTCTATGTACTATGAGAAATCAATAAGCTCTTTGCAGGGACCATGCAAGGTAGTGATGAAATTGCGTCATGTCTCACTAAAATCGTATTATATCTCGTGATTGCATGTTCTAAGCTTTCACGTATATGCTTTATCTGGGATTGCGAGATGTTTTTTTAAGCTGTAATCTCCTATCTGTTGAAAAAGGATACATTGAGGAACACTAACCATGTAGTGTTTTTTTGTTGTTTTTATTTTTCTTGGTAGTGTGTTGTTGTTCTTTTTTGTAGCTCCCGTTTCGGTGTATTTATTTTTCATAAATAAAAACACTTCCTCATACTTTTTTTTGTATTTTTCGATACTCGTTTGCTAAGAACTTTTTTTTTCTTCTTCTTTTTTTTCAACTGCAAGTAACTACATCCTTCCCCTAAGCCATGTTATTGTTTTAATATTTATAGAATAAAAATGGTTTAAACATTCTATTAACTCACGTCACAGTGGAGATATTATTTTCCTTTTTGTATACACTACACGTTTCCCAACAAACATAAAAACAGTAAGCACCTAACCATGACTTTAGTTTACAAATAGGGACACAAAAGAACATAAAAGTACTAGCTAATGTAACTCGAATAAGTATCCTATTTGTATAACTTCTAAAAATAAGTCTGAGCTTTTACTAAGAGGTATCCTATAATCCCCTGACTGCGCTTGCCTATTACCATCTTATTTCGAAGATAATTTCATCTAACGCCTGGGTGGTGCCCCTTATACTTAAGCTTATGTAGCTCTAGCGTAATAGCCATAACTAGAACTGCCCAATGTTTCTCTAGCTAGATTTAGATAGGACTATCCAATATAGAAGACCTATCCTTAGAGTTACATATAACTACTCTATTCCTGAGACTTAAAGCCCATGTTCCTGTAACTAAACTTCATATTGTTCCTCAAATTTGTCACATGTTTTTCTCCCGCCTTCGCATGTGAGATAGACTTTGAACTGACCCTCAAATCTACCCTACGTTCCTCTAACCGAAGTTCAAACTGTTTCCTAAACCTATCCAAACCCTCCCATTCTTACACATGAGATACACTTTGAACTGTCCACCTCGAGTGTCAAGCTAACTTAGTGATAGCTTAGAGGACCCTCCGCTCGGACGGCCTGAGTTTGCGTCCAGCTCCTCAAGGCACGAGGAAGTCTCCAGCCAGTGTTGCCAGATATTACCGTCCCTGAGGTGAGCGAAGGATGAGGGACGAGGTGTCACCCTAAACGGTCTCCTGCTTCCAACAGCCATATCCAGGGCTGACTCAGGTCCCTCGTGGGTGATAAGGGGCGATGGGCCGTATACTATAACATGGCTCTGCGCTACATTGCTTGTACTACCCTCGTCGCTTTGTCACTCAGAGGTGACCTTTGAACCTTTAAACGTTTCTCCAAACTTTGAACTAATATCTCTCCGCCGTTCCTCTCCCGTTCCTGCAGGTGAGGTAGGAATGTTCGTCGTGGGCGGCCTCACCCCAGGGATCGACTATCTCATCACGGTGGTGAGATTTAACAGTCACGGAAGGTCAGCGCCCATTACCCTCGAGGCCTTCACGCTGCGCACGGCGGAAAACAGGATGAGTTCGTATCCCCTTCAAGATTTTCTTTTTCTCCCGTTCGTCTTCTTTCTCTCTTTCTATTTCACTTCTCTCTCTCTCTCTCTCTCTCTCTCTCTCTCTCTCTCTCTCTCTCTCTCTCTCTCTCTCTCTCTCTCTCTCTCTCTCTCTCTCTCTCTCTCTCTCCCTCTGTCTCCCACTCTCTCCCTCTCTCCCTCTGTCTCCCACTCTCTCCTTCTCCATCCCTCTCTATCGCCGTCTCTCTCTCTCTCCCTCTCTCGTTCTCTCTCACTATCTATCTGTCCCCCTCCATTTTCCCTTTTCTTGAGCTCTATAATCTCGATAAGAAAATATGACATAGCAAACTAAATCAAAATCATACGAGATTAGGATAAACTAAAAGGAAATGAGAAAGAAAATTGGAAATTATAGGATGACTGAAGGATACTGACACTTTTACAACGATGAGATAGGATGCAACAATTTGGCTGCTAAAACGATATTATTAAAGATGAAGATGACGGTAAAGGTGATAAAAGCTGGCGTGTTGATAAAGCTGACGCATAAATGATAATGTTCAATCATACTTATGATCTTGATTACGTAATTATGAAGGAAGGGATTGTATTGCCTGATGTAAAGTTTATATTGAAGATAGAGAGAGTAATGGTACATAAAGAAAAATCCATACGCGGTAAAAGTCGAAATCACTGAATAATGAATGAACGTATGAGTAATTAAGTTGATTTAGTCAAGGAATGATACAAATAACGTTGCGATAAAAAATAAAATGATGCTAATAATTCATCACTAGTATAATCTAACGAATGTCCTCTCCCTCTTTTCCCCAGGAGAGAAAGACGAGGGCGGCGACAGCGCTGTCCTGGGCGTGGTGGCGGGCGTGGTGGGCGCCGTCCTCGTACTGGTGGTCGTCGCCGTCATCATCACCCTGAGGTCACGCCGCCCGCGCTCCTCCACGCCCACGAAGAGCACCCACCTGCCGTCGGGCGAGGCGTCGGAGGGCGGCGACATGGTGGGGCTGGACCATCCTGACCTCCTGGAGGCCAAGGCGCACGTCGGGCAGCCCGCGGCGTTCAGGGCGGCCGAGGTCACACAGGCGGTGAGTTGCCCTCAGAGCTCTCGGAACTGTCGGTCTTGACCGCTCTCCGTCTTCAGCCTTCGTCTGTCGGCGTCCCTCACCTTTATGTTTGTAATGCTCCCTCTTTCTATCTCTTTCTCTCTCTCTCTCTCTCTCTCTCTCTCTCTCTCTCTCTCTCTCTCTCTCTCTCTCTCTCTCTCTCTCTCCCTCTCTCTCTCACTCTCTCTCTATCTATCTATCTATCTCTATCTCTCCCATGCACATGTATAACCCCCCGTTCTTTCTTTCCTTCCCGCAGCTCTTAACCCAGAGTCGACCGCTGGAGGACGATGTCTTGACTCCTGCCTCCGTTTCCCCCACCGCCCACTTGGAGTACATACCATGCGAGGGCTCTGACTCCATTTCCCCCACGGTGAGGCCCCATCCACGGCTCTACGTTCGAGCAGAAGGACACAGCGGCCAACAAGAGAGCTTTCTCTAAAGAACTCTTTCTCTACAGCTGTTGGTAGTGGTGGCAGTGGTGCTCACGTGACTATATTAGGCTTGTCGTGTGAGAAAGTCTTTACCTATATATATATATATATATATTTTCGAGAAAGTTTGACCCTCAACATTAACAGTTTGTATATGACGATGTTCTTGAGTGTTATTACCTGATATTGCGATGTCTGCGAGGGCGAGCAGCAACTTTAAAGAGACAGTCAGTGTTTATAAGAACCGTGAATTTTATCAGTGTTTTTTGGGTGTATAGTGATTAACAGAGATAATTCCAATGCTTCATCTTAATGGAATGTTATTACTTATTAAAAAAAAGAACTTTTATCAACTCAGTTTTCCTTTTTTCGGTCAGGCCGAAGTTGCAAGTTTTAAGTTTTGATAATGTCGATCAACACAATCTTTATCATTGACTGAAGTTTAAGAATTTATGTAATATAGTTTATACATATTATACAAATATATATGTATATAAATATATATACACATATACATATAAATATACATATATATGAGAGAGAGCCTATGGAATGTCTTTTAAGGCGGAAAGATTAATATACTTCCTTTGTAAAGATGGACTATCTGGCTATATTTTTCGCAAGTAAAGTGTTTGTACATTAGTGGTAGTGGGACTGTTTTTGTTGGAAATTGTGGATGTTAGTACATTTTATTTGTTAAGGCAAAGTCTACATGGTCTAGAGAAACCCCGTTATTATCAACTCTTGTACATTGAGAAGGAGAGAGAGCAGTTATAACCCCTGCTTTTTTTGTGTCTACCTCTATGTGTACATAAGACTGTTCTTCTACTAAAAGGTGTACATATGGCTGTCCTTCCATTCACAAATGTACATATGTCTGTCCTTATGCTATCATATGTATATAAATGTCCTTCCACTATCATGTGTACATATACTGGTTCTTCTAAAAAAAAGAAAATAATGATGTGTACATATGTCTGTCCTTCCAATAATCAAGAATATAATCATATACA
>BOPN01001631.1:154637-159637 GCA_017312705.2 Penaeus japonicus
TGTGTGTATGAATATATGTATGTATATATATTGTTCATCGTGTACGTGTGTATAAGATCTAAAAATAATGCTATACAGTGTAGTTACTCATAGCAGACAATATAAATGGATATTATTGTAATAACATTTCAACAATAAAGATAATAATAGTAATAATACCGACATGTATTGCGGAGAAGAAAGAAGAATGAAAGACAAGACGCAGCCAAGATAATGGGAAAATAAGAGAGAATCAAAAGAAAGATAAAGAAATGCATTCTTGATTATCCCCATTGTCCTTATAATGATGAGATGCCAACGTCAATTATGATGATGAATGATTACAGAGTCAATATCAAACCTTCTATCACTGATGAAGCAAAGGCTAGAGAGCTTCGTAAAACGAGGTAGCATAATGAAAGTGATGTATTAATAATCTTTTGTTTAGAGATCCAAGTCGAATATCAAAAGTAATGTATTTTAGATCATAAACATAAGCTTTGTTTTTCCCGTGAAACTTATATAAAAAATAAAAAAAAGTACAGCAACAGTACTTTTTTCTTACTTTTTTTTGGCGAGAATTAATGGTAGCAATTGTCGACATAGGAACGAAGGGTATATCAGAGAATATCTACGGCAATTATTGATACAATCTTGATAATGCCAGACACGCTATGATGGACACAACACGTACATCATCCATAGAATGTAAACAAAGGAAAAAGAAAAACAAGAAATAATCAAAGATATCCAATGAAATGATAAAATTCATTGGACAAAAAAAAAGTCAATATCAAAATCATCCCTTTAAAATCTCTTCAGTAAGAGAAAAAAAACACGAAAGAGAGAGTAACTTTGACTTATTTCGTGCAAAGAGAAAATCGCATATTTCATCAGATTCTGACACGCTTGCAATTTCAGATAGTTGAGAATATTCATTCCCTTCCCAATCATTTTGTTTACCAAGTGGCAGGAAATGAACAGTGGGGTTTCCATTAGTGTTTATCTTCTTCTTTTCTTGTCTGCATGTCCATGTTTATGTTTGTTTGTTTGTTTGTTCAATCTGTAGGTTTGTTTGGTCAATTAATGTATTTGTTAGATAACTGGTTTGTTTTCATGATTAATTCTACTTGTTTGATCCGTTTATGATACTAGAAAATTATTCTCTTTTTTATGTCTTTCACTTTTTCATGTCTTCCATTTTACAGACATCTCTCACTATGGTCAACTTCTTCATAAATGATTTCAACATCTATATTAAATTAAAAACACATTTAACAATCACTTTCTGGTAAATATGAGAACATCCAATTAACCTTTTTATTGGTATCTGCTGTCTTTGAAATGTCGTAACACTAAAAATGTATTATATAATATGAAATTACGAATTATATGATATCTAAACAGAATTTGCATTGAGTTTTTACATTTATTATGCTAGAGAATGATTGCAAATGCATAAATGCTAATGGTAAATAACTGGTTTTAGAGTATGATTATTCATCAAGAGACTTCTTAAATCCTTACAACTTTAGTTTATCTTTATAAATGAAACATTATCGCAAAAAATATACATCCTTACTTAACATCACATTAAATACACATAGCAATGTATCTCCCTCCTAACATATGTTACATACTACACACAACTAACTTAATTACGCTCTTAAAAGGCTGATGAGAGGAAGACAGAAATATTCACCATAAAAAGTTTTTTTGGGGGACTTGAAATGTTTTACCATTTTCACTAGTATTATTTGAGAACTACATAGCTTAGGTTCTACAAACACCAAAACCGAAAGGATAAGACAGAAAGACAGAGAGAGAGAGAGAGAGAGAGAGAGAGAGAGAGAGAGAGAGAAAGAGAGAGAGAGAGAGGGAGAGAGATAGAGAAAGAGAGACCGATAAACACACAGACAGACAGAATAGCCGACAGACAGACAGATATCCAACCGAAAAATGAAACAGCAATCAAACTGACACACACACACTCACAAACAACACACACACACAAAGAAAAAAAAGTCAAAACAGCAAAACAAAGAAAGGAGACAGCCACTCATAAGTAGACAGACCCCCCACACAAGAGAACTAGAGAGAACAACAAACACAAAAGGAAAGAAGGGGCGAGAGGTGAAGTAGCACCTAATAAGAAGCAGGAACCCTCATGAAGAAATAAAATCCAGATCTGATAGCGTTTCCTCCCTTCATGTATGCGTGTGTGTGTGTGTGTATGTGTGTGTGTGTGTGTGTGTGTGTGTGTGTGTGTGTGTGTGTGTGTGTGTGTGTGTGTGTGTGTGTGTGTGTGTGTGTGTGTGTGTGTGTGTGTGTGTGTGTGTGTATGTGTGTGTGTGTGTGCGTGTGTGTGTGTGTGTGTGTGTACGTGTACGTGTACACGCATACGGACGTGTGTCTACTATATAAGCGCGTGTATGTATACGCACACCCATTCCCCTTCAACTGTACTTCAGATCCCTGGCACATTTCTATAGGATATGAAAAGCTTCTGTCTCTTAAAAGCCTGGCGTTAGGGGCCTGAGCTGAATATAAAAGCTGAGTTACTGTGCTTGTCTAGCTCGCTCAGCCACGACTCGGGGGAAAGGGATGGCGGAACGAGAATGGGATATGGAGAGAGGATAAGGAGGGAGGAAGAGACGGAGGGAGGGAAGAGGGCGAGAGGGAGTGCGGGTGAGTGTGAGTGTGAGTGTGTGTGTGTGTGTGTGTTTTAGTGTGTGGGTGTTTATGTGTGTCCGTGTGTGTGTGTGTGTGTGTGTGTGTGTGTGTGTGTGTGTGTGTGTGTGTGTGTGTGTGTGTGTGTGTGTGTGTGTGTATGTGTGTGTGTATTTGTGTGTGTGCGTATATTCCACATGGGTTTGTCGTAACGTGTTTCGACATAGATTGGGAGAGACCGTAACTGATATAATGTTTTGATAAAGGTAGTTTTATTTGGGCTGTGTCGAGGTGGGAGGGAGGGGAGTGTTGGAGGGATTGTGTGTGGGGGTGGGGATTGGGAAGTGGTTGTGTGTGTGTGTGTGTGTGTGTGTGTGTGTATGTGTGTGCGTGTGTGTGTAAACATAAGGAGTCTTAATTTTGGTTTAACTCCCTTAAAAAATGAGAATGATTGACAATAAATATACGAACAATCCCTTCTTGCAAATCCAAACTAAACTAAATTAAAAAAAAAAAAAAAAAAAAAAAAAAACAAGTTCACTGGCTGTGATGCGAGATCCAATATATCTTGCTCGTGCGGTTGCGAATCCGGTGTTTGTGGTCCTTGTGGGGATGTAATGAAACGCACTTTTGAGGAAAATACTAAAAGCGAATAAACGAGAGAGAAAGAGAGAGAAGAAAACAAAAATAAAAAAATGAGGAAAATCAGAGACTGAAACAAAAACGGAAGGGAAAAAATCAAAGAAATGCAGAAAAGTAATAAGAAGAAAATAAGGAGAAATAAATCTAATAGAAAGAAAGGAAATTGAACAAAAAGATGAATGTGAAAGGGAAAGAGAATATCGAATATAAAAATAGATATACGATAGATAATACGTAACTGAAAAGCAAAAAAAAGTCGCATCGAAGAAAGCAGTAATAAGAGGATGGGAAAAGAGAGAAAGGGAAAAAATAGGTAAAAATAGACAGAGAAAAAATAAGGCAGGAAAAGATTGGAACATTGGTCCACGGAAAAGAAAATGGATAACCGGGAATTCGATAAACAAAGGAACTACGGGATCAGCGGACTAGGACAGGGTGATGAAATAGGACGTGTGTGTGTACATATATATATATATATATATATATATATATATATATATATATATATATATATATATATATATATATATATATATATATATATATATATATAAATACATATATATATATATATATATATATATATATATATATATATATATATATATATATATATATATATATATATATATACATATATATATATACATTTGTATGTATGTATATGCATAAATATTCATATATATATAAATACATATATATATATATACATACATATATATATATATATATATATATATATATATATATATATATATATATATATATATATATTTATGTATGTATATGCATATATATTCATATATATATAAATACATATATATATACATACATATATATATATATATATATATATATATATATATATATATATATATATGTATATATATATATATATATATATATATATATATAAGAGAGAGAGAGAGAGAGAGAGAGAGAGAGAGAGAGAGAGAGAAATAGATATATATATTCATACATATATGTATATACACATACATGTATAATTATGTATATACAGATGAATAGACAGATTTATAGACAGAAGAAACCAGAAAACCAGAGAGAAAACCAGGGAGACAGATAAACGGAAACTGAAACTGGCAGACAAGTAAAAAACGAGTAAACAAATGTAAGTAGAGAGATCCCGTTGAATGAAAAAAAAAAAAAAAAAAAAAAAAAAAAAAAAAAAAAAAAAAGAACAGAATCAACAATAAACTCTACGGTATAGTGGATTCAACACCATATCCTTACGGCGTCGTTACCATAAAAATAATCCAGAAATTCCCTTTATAGCAGCACGTAACAAATCCTTAGAGACAGTCCATTCTGCGCACAGATGTTTTTTCTTGTTAATTATGCTATAGCCTCGTCTAATCTCTTTGATACGCGGTGTGCGCCCGTTGCTATGGGTTCGTCATGTGTTTGTGTGTTTAGTGCGTGTGTGTATGTGTGTTTGTGTTATGTTTGTGTTTGTGTTGTGTTTGTGTGTTGTGTGTGTGTGTGTGTTTGTGTTTGTGTTTGTGCTTGTGTTTGTGTGTGTTAGTGTGTGTGTTTGTGTGTGTTTTTGTTGTGTGTGTGTGTTTGTGTGTGTTTGTTTGTGTGTGTTGTGTGTGTTTGTTTGTGTGTGTGTTTGTGTGTTGTGTGTGTGTGTTTGTGTGTGTGTTTGTGTGTGTGTGTGTGTGTGTGTGTGTATGTGTGTGTGTGTA
>BOPN01001631.1:172137-179637 GCA_017312705.2 Penaeus japonicus
AGAACACACGCTTGAGAGCTTCTGCCTCTTGCATATCTTACTTGTTATCTTTATTGTTGTTATTGTCATGATGAATGTTATTATTGTCATCGTCATTATCATTATTGTTATTGTTAATTGTTATTATCATTATTGTTATTATCATTACTATTATCATTATTGTCATTATTATTATCATTATCACTATTATCATTATTATCATTATTATTATTACTATTATTTTCATTATCATTATTATCATTATTATCATTATAATCATTGTCACTATCATTATGACCATCATTATCATTATGATCATCATTATTATTATGATTGTCATCACTGTAATTACTATTATCATTATCATCATTATTATTATTATTGTTACCATCATCATAATTATCATCACCATTATCATTCTTATGACGATCATGATCATCTTTACCAGTATAATTTTTCATGTTCTAATCATTTTCATTATTAGTATTGTTATCATTATAGCTATCATTATTGTTGTTATCATTATCATTATTTTTATCATTATAATTAACATTATCTTTTCCATCATCATTATCACTATTATCATTTTCATCATCGTCATTATCATTAGTATTATCATTACCAACGGTCATTATCACCATTATCATTATCAGGATCATTACTGTTGTTATAGCATTACTATCACTATTTTTTAGTAGTAGATCGTTATTGCAATAATTCTTTTATCATAATCATTATTATTATTGTTATCATTACCACTGTCATCATATATTATCATTATCAGTATTGTTGTTGTTCCTGTTACTATTAGTATCATTTTTTCATTATTATCCTTATTGTTACTTTTATCATCATTATCACTGTTATCCTTTATCATTTTCAATATTGCTATTACTTCTACAACTGGTATCATTAGTATCATTATTATCATTATTGTTATCATTGTTATCCTTATTATTATCACTATCATTGTTACTACAATTATTATTGTCTTCATCATCATTATCATTATTACTACAACTATTTTCATCATTATCATTATCATTACCATTATTAATATCATAATTATCATTAACATTCTCATTAGTAAAAGTAGTATCACTTTTATCATTACCATTGTCATCATAATGATTGTTATTTCTATTACTATAATTTCATATACATTTTGTCCTTATCATAATTATAGAAGCATTATCATGATTACGCAATAATAATAATTTATTATAATTTACAGTATCTTAGAATCATAATAATTAGCATCATAATCTAGCTAAGAAACAAAAAAAAAAACAGTCAGTCTAGCTATTTCAGCATTTGGTAAAAGTAAATCTGGACAAATATATGTTGTAGTTGAAAGAGAGCAAGATCAAGAGCTGAATCAGGTCACGAGAGGTCAAAGTCAAGAAATTTAAAGGGAGCTTTATCATATAAAAATGAGTTATTCCTTCGCTGACCAATACTTAAGTTAAAACTGGGTCTTTTTTTTGAATTAGATGGGATTGGTTATGTAGTTTTCATGATAATTGCTTCCATCTAGGATAATACTTGCCTTTAATAGCTTGTATTGCTATCATTTCCTATTGCAAGTTGAACATTACATCTTGCAATTTAGTGTGCTTTAGCATGCTTACTGTATGATATCTAAAATTATACATGAAAGAAATTCACTTCCTCAATGTAAATGTGTTAAGAAGTTTTGAAATGTTTGGTCCTAACAGCAACAATGAATTCCCTTATAACAGCGTTCACAGGACACGGAATGAAAGAAAATGATACGAGAATTTTAAATCTTCATTGAAAATACATGATGACTTTCCCGCTTCGTACTCTAAACAGTATTTTGCTTGTGAAAGTGTGTCTTCTCACACACACCTCTTCTCAGTAACATTGTTTTTATGCTGTACAAGCACCTGTAGCTCCCCCCACCCCACCCCCACCCCACCCTCAACCAGCATACACAACTTGTAATATGCACTAGTATATAGTAGCCAATAGTGTATTTAACAAGACTATTATTGTAGATGTGAATCAGTGTGTGAATCATGTATCGTTTTGAGGAAAAGAGTATGTGAATGAGACAAAATTGTGCAACCTTAACCATTTCACTCAGATGACACGCTCATTTCCCTGAATAAATCAGTCATGTCATTTTGTAGTTCTGTGCGCACGAGATTGAACATGGATGTTTGAAAGAGCAAGCTGTGTTTCTTCATTTTTATTTTTTTAATACTTTTCGTATTTCATATATATCTACGTTAGTCTCTCTTTTTCTCTGTATTTTTTTTTTCCCCACTTTCGATCTATTTATCTGTCTTTCTGTATTCTCTGTCTGTCTGTCCTCTTCCCCTCTCTCTCTCTCTCTATCTATCTATCTACTTATCTATCTCTCTACCTATCTATCTATCTCTTTCTCTCTCTCTCTCTCTCTCTCTCTCTCTCTCTCTCTCTCTCTTTCTCTCTCTCTCTTTCTCACTCAGTCACCCACTTGCTCACTCACTCACTCTCTCACTAACTCTGTCTCTCACTCACTCAGTCACAAACACTCACTTATTTACTCACTCACTCACTCGTTCACTCACTCACTCACTCACTTACTCACTCACTTACTCACTCCCTTACTCACTCACTGATTCATTCACTCACTCACTCAACCACTCGCTCAAACACTCGCTCGCTCTCTCCCTCTCACTTTCCTTTTTTTCTATCCATGTCTCTCCTTTTATGGCTTATTTCACCCTCTCTGTTCTCCCTGTATTTCCACCAAATGTCCTCTGGTTTCTTTTAATGTAATTTTTAGCGTAATGACAAATCCCCTGTCGTTTATCTTGGTTAATGACAAGCGACAGACAGAAATATGTAAAAGTTTGTTACCATACTTCAGTTTAGATAATCCATTGCTGAGTTTAGTATGTAACATATTTATAATGATTAGCATTGCTGTTATTGTTATCAAGAAGGAAAAAATCTGCATATTTGAAATCTAAATGAAGAGTTATTTTCGTGTTCTATGCATATATGAATTTGATTATTTGAGTTATGGTATATTAGTTGTTTGATATATGGTTGTATAGATTATAATTATATATTTTATGATTATGCAAAAATAGGAATACAATTACTAACCCGTTGTCTTGTCACTGGCTATGTTATGGGCAGTGCTTACACATTATTCACGTTAATTAATGAACATTACTTTCACATGAGTTCTCTCTCTCTCTCTCTCTCTTTAATTTATCACTATATCTTTATCTATAATTCTACCTCTTCACAATGCTACTAACAAATTAAACAAATTAATAATCAATACAACACAACAAGGAAACCACTTACGACAAACATTAGACGAACAAGAGTAACAGAGGGTCACAATCACGATCCCTTTTATCACGAATAACCATACAAAATTCAAGGATATAAAGCTCGTAATCCATGTTTCTCTTCCCCTCCCCCCCCCCCTTTCCCCCACCCCCACCCCTCTTTTGCGCCCCTTCCTTGTTAAAGTCCAGAAATGGGTTGCCAGAACTGATGGTCCGGAATTCCAAGAAGGGTGTCTCGTAGGGATCCGTTTTCTTTGAGGGGTGACTGCGTTCGTGTAGGAAAGGTCAATTTACGAGAGCAAATTTGGAGAGTTGTTGCAAAGGGAGGAGGGGAGGAATGGAGAGAGAGAGAGGGGGGTGGGGTGGGGGTGGGGGGGGATAAAGAGAGAAAGAGAGGGCAGGAATAAAGGGAAGGGGGAGGGAGGGATAGAGGATGGTGGAGAAAGGAGAAAGAAGGAAGTGAGAGTGGGAAAGTGGGCGAGAGGGAGGAAGGAAAAGAGAAAGTGAGGGTTGGAGAGAGAGAGAGAGAAGAAGAAGAAGAAGAAGAAGAAGGGAGAGAGAAAGAGAGGAAGAGAGCGAGAGATCGTGAACAATGAGAAAGGAATCAAGTACCGACCCACAGTACACCAATCACCCGATTGTTTAGTTCCTTTCCATAAAAAAAAAATTATTCTATAATCAACCAAATAACCAATAACAAAATACAGATAAATAATACCAATCCCACCTCTCATTCAGCATGATCTACCCTACAAGTTAAAGCATAAAGAAAAGTTAATTCTGATACAAATCTCCAGTAATATGTCGGAAATGGTAACGACCACTCCAAGGTTCCATATATCGATTCAGAATACGCAGAAAAAAACGTAAACGAGGAATATTATATTAGTGTCCTCCTTATGTTCTTTGTGTTTCTCAGTCTCTATATTTTCCGGTCCCTATGTTCTCCAGTTCCTATATTCCTCAGTTCCTATATTTAGTAGCTATATTCACAGTCTTCGTGTAATTATATTCAGAGTCCATGTGTTGTATGTGTTCTAATCCCTATGTTATTCAGTCCCTATATCCTCCAGCGTCTGTGCTTCCCAGTCCCTGTGTTTCTGAGTCCCTATGGTCCCTTGCCATAGCTTAGGTTAGGATAGAGTTAGGTTAGGTGAGGTTAGGTTAGAGAAATATAAGGGTTAATTAATGTAATTACACAACTCGGAAGACAGGACAGCTCGATACTTTTATTTTTTTTAGCGGTGGTTCAATGCTTTGGTGTTATCATTAAATAAATTAAATCTTAAATACAACACAAAGCTCGGTCGATCCATGTTGCATTTTCTTTCTGCTTCTTCAACGTATATGGTATTGTGTGTTTGCTTGTGTCATGTGTGAGTGCGTGTGCAATCATGTTAGATTAAAATTCTCTCTCTCTCTCTCTCTCTCTCTCTCTCTCTCTCTCTCTCTCTCTCTCTCTCTCTCTCTCTCTCTCTCTCTCCTGTCTCTCTCTGCTTAAAAAGTAACAGGAGTCAAAACAAAATTAAATCAAGGCATATTTCTTAAACACACATCACTATTCAAATTTCCACATATGTCAAAAGATCACAGAAATAACACGATATGAATGACAAAACACTACCGTCTTTGATACAATAGCAGCTGAAAACATCATTCCCCAAAATAAAGTTACTGAAAACGAAACACGAAAACTCACTAGTAAACATAAACAAACATAATTCCGGTGAACAAGGTCAGTTTTGATAAATACCCTTAATAACAGACGCAATTATCCCACAGTTGATAGACAAAGAGATAGGCTAAAGATAGACCTAAAAGACACGATCAATATAATCATATTATGTTATAATAAGTCAACACGTACATCACATAATGTGTATTCTTTGCATAGACTTCCTGGAAAGCTAACAAGGAACATTATCAAAAAGCGTAATTCTAATGGATTCTGATTGTACTGTAAAGAATTTCACTCCAAAAAGTGTATTATGGATAAAGAAAAAAAAGGTTAAAAATGACTTTGTCTACCTTCCTTTACAAATTCTTAACAACTAATCTTACCTTTTGTATATCTTATGAGCCTTTCTCTATGTGTGTGTGTGTGTGTGTGTTTGTGTGTGTGTGTGTTCTTTTTTCTCTCTTTCCTTCATTATATTTTTAAGTTTGATTACCACCTTCCTATACATCAAGATATAGTCTTTTTGGAGCTGCTGCTGTGAATTGAACGCTTCTGCTCCTACGAATATATATATATATATATATATATATATATATATATATATATATATATATATATATATATATATATATATATATATATATATATATATATATATATGTGTGTGTGTGTGTATATATATATATATATATATATATATATATATATATATATATATATATATATGTATATGTATATATGTATATATATATATATATTTATATATATATATATATATATATATATATATATATATATTTTTTTTTTTTTTTTTTTTTTTTTTTTTTGCTATTACAGTTCTATTTTCAGTTTATTCAGATCTAGCTGAATGTTCTTCCATGTGCGCGTGTATGTATGTGTGTGTGTGTGCGTAGGCTTACCATGTTTTGCCCGGAGCTGTTAGTAGTTCCTGTGTTTCATCCGGTCTTGATGCAGAGAGTGAAGTTTTATTCTCTTTAGCCTGTAGTTCGTTTCGGTGTATTTATTCGCTTTTTTTTTTTTTTTTTTTTTTTTTTTTTTTTTTTTGTCTCACTTTCAGTCGTTTGGAAACTGTCTATGTATCTATGGTAGTTGTAGATGATTATTTTTGGGATTCTATATATATATAGTTTGATAATGTTATGCCCATATTCCAATACCAATATTTATACTCTTATACTTTTAAACTTACAATTTTATGTTTGTATTTTGATATTGGCAGCTTTATACTCTCACTTTTATACTGACAGCTTTGTATGCTTACTTTGATACTGACAGCTTTTTAGTCATATTTCTATACTTACACTTGTAAACTAACCATGTTATACATATATTTTTTGTATTTATACTTTTGTACTCTTATACTTGTTTACGTTCGGGTCACCTGAATGTGTTTGTTTATTTAACAGCATATGTCTTTCTTTTTTTTCTTTTATTCTTTTTCATTGTTATTTTTATTTTTTATTTTGTTATCATTTCTATTATGAGTTGAATTTTAATGCGTTAATATTTTTTTTCTCTCTTATCTCTTCCTCTTTAATACCAGACCCTGTATTTCTATTATTTTTTTCTTCCTCTTCCTCTTCCTCTTCTTCACTATCTCCACCTGCTCTTCCGCACTCCTTTTCTTTTTCCTTATCACTTCTTTTATTTCGTCTCCTTCTTATTCTTATTTTTCGTCCTCTTCCTTTACTCCTCTGTCCTTTTTGTTCTTGTTCTTCTTCTTTTCTTTATTTTCTCATTTTTCTTCTCCTTCTTCTTCTATTACTACTTTTTCTTTTTCTTATTGGATTTTTTTCTTCTTCTTTTCTTCTTCTCCCTCTAATTTTCTTCTCCTTATTCTTATTTTTCTCCCATTTCTCCTTGTTCTACTTCTATTTCTATCTCTCTCTTTTTCTTCTCCCCTTTCATTCTTCATCACAACTCGTCCCAGATTTTTCCGCGCAATGCTGTTAACAATTTATCTAATTAACTAACTAACTAACTAACAAATAACCGCAGTCAAAGACATATCAATCCCCCCCCCTCCCCCACACCCCCCATCCCCCTTCACACACACACACAGACACACATTCGACGTAAACACACACACACACACACACACACACACACACTCGACGTAAACACAAACCGACAGCATCAATACCTCTAATTACAGACTAAGAACTTTCTTCATTTGAACCATAGTTCCTTCTTATCCGGGAATATCAAAACATCAAAAAAGTCACATCAAAGGAACATCAGAAAAAAAGGGGAACATCAAAAGTCACCTAGGCAACGCCAATCAAATCTCACATATGTAGTTTATCTCCCAGAAATTTAATTCATTAACTGTTCCGTAGTTCCTGTTTCCCTTAACGTCAATAACGACCCCCCTCCCCTCCCCCCCCCCCATCCCCCCTCCCCCGGCGACAGCATTTTTCCAAATAATGAACATCTCTGTGTGTTCAGCCGTTTTAATAAACGTTTCTGTTATAGAGTTCTTTTGTGTGCGTGTGGGGTGTGTGT
>BOPN01001631.1:197137-207137 GCA_017312705.2 Penaeus japonicus
ATAACAATACTAACAATAATGATAATAGTAATGATAATAATGATTACAATATCTTTTATCTTTATCATTATCATCATATGATAAATACAGTAAGAATTATGATATTAATGATACGGAAAAGTTATCATAGTAATACTAATAATGATGATGATAATGATTATAATGATGATGATAATGATGATGATAATGATAATGATGATGATAATGGTAAAAGCAACAATGCTAATAATTATGACGTTCAAATGATAATGACGATGAAGATAATGATAATGATATCAATAATGATGTTAAGGATAATGATGATGATGATGCTAAGGTAACGCAATGGTAATGATAATACTGATAATGTTAATGCTCATGATAACAATGATAATAAAGTTAACACTGATAACAACAATGATAAAGATGAAAATTATAGAGATTACGAAGATGAAAACAATAGGAGTTATTGTAATGAGAAAGATAATAACGGTGACAATAAAAATAGTGATAATGATAACAAGTATGATACTAATAATGATAATGAAAATAATGATAATAATGATAATAATAATCCAATAATAAAAGAATCTAAAAACATCCCAAAGAAATAATAAAAAAGAGATGAAAAAAAATAAAAAAATAAGACAAAAAAAAACGAACTAGAGTTTTAACGGCAACACTCCTGACTTGGGTCGTTTAGGCGAGTAAAACACAAGTCGAGAGGGCAGTCCAGGGCTGGATTTAGGGGCCCAAGGATTACCCTAAATCTGACGTTCTACAGGGTCGTGGGGAGGGTGGGGGGGGGGGAAGAGGGGATCTAGGGGGAAATTGGCCCCGACTCCCACATAGGGCGGACGTGACGTGCCTACGGACTAGAATGTCGTTCCCTCTGGCACCGTCTCTGTCTCTCTCAATCTTTCTTTTTTTCTCGTTCTCGTTCTCTTTCTCTTTCTTTCTCGCTTTCTCTCTTTCTCTGTTTCTTTTTCTTTCTCTTTCTCTTGTTATTTTTCTTTCTTTTTCTCTCTCTCTCTCTCTGTCTCTCTCTCTCTATCTATCTATATATGATATATATATATATATATATATTCTCTCTCTCTCTCTCTCTCTCTCTCTCTCTCTCTCTCTCTCTCTCTCTCTCTCTCTCTCTCTCTCTCTCTCTCTCTCTCTCTCTCTCTCTCTCTCTCTCTCTCTCTCTCTCTCTCTCTCTCTCTCTCTCTGTCTCTCTCTCTTTCTATCGCTCTTTCTCTCTCGCTCTTTCTCTCTCGCTCTCTCTATTTCTTTCTCTCTCTCTTGCTCTTTCTCTCTCGCTCTTTCTCTTTCTTTCTCTCTTTCTTTCTCTCTCTCTCTCTCTCTCTCTCACTCTCTCTCTCTCTCTCTCTCTCTCTCTCTCTCTCTCTCTCTCTCTCTCTCTCTCTCTCTCTCTCTCTCTCTCTGTCTCTCTCTCTTTCCCTCGATCTTTCTCTCTATCTCTTTCTCTCTCTTTCTTTCTGTGTGTATACGTATTCATTAGCATTCCTTACCATTCATTCTCTGTCCGTAGTTCCTCCCTCTTCTTTCTGTATATTTTCTGCGTTAGCGAAAGAAAAAGAAACTTTTATTTTCTGTCACATATAGGCATCATCACCAGTCTTTTCTAAGATTCATCAAAACATCTGCGCAGCATAGCAACCGTTTTTCTTAAGGATTTTATGTCTTGTGTTTTTTACGTGTGTGTTGGAAATAGAAGCTTAGATTCTATCATTTTATGTTTATGCTGTATGTGTGTGTTTGTGTGTGTTTGTTTCTGTGTGTGTGTTTGTGTTTGTGTTTGTTTGTGTTTGTGTTTGTGTGTGTGTGTTTGTGTTTGTGTGTGTGTGTGTTTGTTTGTATTTGTGTTTGTGTGTGTGTGTTTGTGTTTGTGTGTGTTTGTGTGTTTGTTTGTATTTGTGTTTGTGTGTGTTTGTGTTTGTGTGTGTGTGTGTTTGTATGTATTTGTGTTTGTGTGTGTGTTTTGTAGGAAGACGGATATGAAATAGACAGATTTATATCGCACTAGATACATACACATCTCCAATTAGGCACCCAACAAGAAAAAAAAATTGTCTTTCCTTGGCATATATTCAAGGGAGAGCCCGAGGCAGATCGGTCTTGCAGTGGAGGAACCCTGAAAATGCAATGGCCTCTTAATCATGAGACGCTGTTGCAATCTCAAGAACTCTGGGCGCCACGTACCTCCCCCCACCCCCCCTTCAAGTTTGGCCATTACGTATTTTCTTTCAAGTCCGGGGGGCATCATGGATGTTATGGGTATGTCAAACAGAATCCCTAGAACACTTAATAAATGAACTAGTCATCGAAAAAAAAAATGATTTTTCGTGGAATTTGATACGATGCTCATTTCAAGGTAAAAACGTGTATTGTTGGTGTCTAAGATTTTCTGTTAGGTATTGGATGAAATGATGATATTTCATGATTTTCCGAGATTAAGTCATTAACATTAGAATTAAGAAAAGGTGATGAAGGTTTCGTCAAAAATTTAGGAAGATCGTTGCTTTTTAAGAACAAAAATTGTATTGTTAATGATAGAATATAGTCGTTAAGTCAACTATGAATTGCTTGTTCTCTTTCTTCTTTCTTTTCTAATAACACTTCCATTTAAGATTATTATTTTAATTTTAGACAATCTGTTGTAATGAGAGTGGAACTTTTAATGGCCATGTGTTCTAAACATTTATGAATATTATCATTCCTTATCAATCAATCGTCAAAAAAAAGAAAAAGAAAAAAAAAAATTACAAACACGATTTATAAAACACCTATATATCCATATGATATGTCAACCCACATATATATATATATATATATAAATGGGACCAGTAATTTCGATTCAATTATAATATATATATATACATATATATATATATATTTTTTTTTCTAATGCAACAGAAACGAAACTCCACACTAGCTGCATTCGTTGGCATAAATATTCGTTAACATACAGTCCGTCGACGAATCACTATCCAAATTTTAGTCTTCAAAGTCTTTCTTCGAAGATTTTGTGTATAAATAAGTACACAAGTGTCCTGCTATGATAATGTAATGTTATGTAGCATGTTTATGATTTTATGTATGAGGCGCCACTCTCACACTAAACGTGGTAAATATTGATGTTTTTTTTTATGGTCACATGGTATGCTTTACAATAGCCATTATGATTTTTCATATCATCATTATCATTATTGTTGTATGATGATAATGATAGTAATAATATCGATAGTAATGATAATAGCAATAATAATAGTGATGGTAATTATGATGATAGTAAATTTAGTTATAATGATCATAATGACAGTCATAATAGTGATAATAAAAATTATTATCATAATGATAATAATGATAATGATCATGCTACTATTAATAATATTAATATTTCTAACAATCATGATAACGATGTTGATATTGACGAGGAGGATAATAATGATGTTGATAATGAAAACAATACTAACAATAATACTGATAACAGCAATAACAAAAAATAACAAAGATAATGATGAAAATGATGATAGCGATAACAATGATAATGATAATCAAGATAATGACGACAATAATGATAATGATTACTACAGCATAACAAAAGTCAATGATATTGATAGTAATAGTAATAATAACGAAAAAGTTAACAGAATAATGGCTAATATGGCTAGTAAATAGCTGCCGTTGCTCCTCCTATCTGTTACTGGAAGTCCTTTTCATGTTCAATGTGTAGCAATCAAATGCTATTTCCTCGTGATGCATGAACTGTACATCGGAAACAAGAGATATTAATATCATGAGTCAGTGCTGGTTCAATATTGTTGTGTGCGACTCGTGTTATGTGTATGCAACTAAAATCACATACAGACACAGACATACACACACACAAACATGAACACAAACACACACACACAGAGAGAAACAGACACACACACACACACAAACTCATTCACACCCATGTACACATATATAAATGTCCGTGTGTGTGTGTGTATGTCTTTGTGATAGAGAGAGAGAATGTAATTACATGGATATAAATGTATCTTTACAAGCAATATCAGTTGCCAAAAGTTCCATAATAAAACGGGTATTCTACAATAATTCACAAATCATCTCGAACCTGCTTCGACACATAAAAATACGACTATTGCACATTTTGAAAGGATGCAGTAAACAGCTTGAAGTTCGAGATTTTGCAGAAGCTAGAAACTTCTACTCCAAACTTTTGAATCCACGATTTTACAATGTATGATACAGCCACAAAAAGCATGATCTATATGTGTTACAGAAATACTACCTCTGCAACATTCCCGGAAGCGATGCAATTAGAGACGCCTTGCGCAAGCCAAACAACAAAACAAAATTGATGTCGAGATGGAGAGATAATGATGGAAGACTTATTCCATATACTTCAGAGTTCTGTTCTATAATGATCTTGCTCGGAAAAACATCTATAGGAAAACCAGTGGTGGTAGCTATAGTGATAATGAAACAGCAATGTTGTTGAAGTGTTATTTTCATTTTTATTCATCGTCCCCCCCCCCCCTTTACCATATTTTTATAATTATTATTATTCCAAGTGTTGTTGGTAGGGGTGCATTCATTATTATCATCACAAAGAACATATTGATTGTCTGGTTATTCTTATCATCGTAAACCACAATATGGAGATATTTATGATTATCATTACTATTACCAATATTTTCATTAATATCATTATCATTATATTCATTGATATTAGTATTACTATTATCATTGGCATTATTTATCACTGTTATCATTATCATTAGTATCATTTTCATGACTATAGACAGATAAGTATAGATAGATATTCGTCTTTTTAAATCAAATTCAGCACCACTTAATCCTAAAGTGAACTCGCAGTCATGTATATTGATGAACACTCTCATTACTCTATTCAGTGGCACTTGAAAGGGAACTCATACCATCCCGATAATCACATTAACAAGAATGAATAATGATAATGATGATGTTCATATGAATTTAAGATCTGAATAGCATGATAAAGCTTGAGTGAAACCAATAAAGCAAAAGATTAAAAACATTATCAATTGTCATTTACACATTTAGAATGTTAATAACCTTATTGGGAATTCGTCTGCTGTCGTAACTCAATCAAAATGAATCACATCTTTCAACAGCTGTCAGTTGTGTAGTGTGCATTTTTGCGTGCGTACGTGCGCGTATATGTGCCATATGTATGTATGTATGTATGCATGCATGCATATATACAATATATATATTTATATATATATTTGTGTGTATGTGTGTGTGTGTGTATCTGTGTGTGTGTGCCTGTGTGTGTGTATATATATATATATATATATATATATATATATATATATATATATATATATATATATATATATAATATATATATATATAATGTATATATATATATATATATATATATATATATATATATATATATGTATATATATATATATATATATATATATATATATATATATATATATATTCATATAAACATTCACTTGAGGCTTTCATTGTTTGGGCATGGTAGTAGTTCATGAGGCAATTAAGTGTTAATTACATTCCGCGTTGTAAAGCTGTTCAGTTGCATTCATGCTGTTATCTAATGTTGTTACAATGAACTTTGTTCATTCATCTATCTATAACTTCTAATAGGAACAAAATATTGTACGAATTTCGACTAACGAAACATACATATTATTAGCATAAGCAAATACAACCTGTTATTTACATAGATCTTTAATTATGTTTTTATTACGGTTAAAAGATGGCACAGAATTGTGTAATTGCCGTTAACAGATGGCTCTCCCGTTATGAGATGGCACTGGTGCTTATGATGCGTTCCATTTTCTGCCTTTCTAGTTCCTTCAGTTTCTCTTCGTCTGCTCCTCTCGCTTCTTTGTGGAGTTTCCTCAGGTTAGGCGATAACTTCAGGCTCAGAATAAAACCCCTGAGGATATGTACATTTGGGTAAGGTATGTTGTAAATGCAAGGAATTTGAGCGATTTATCGACTAGTCAGCAATGATATGAGTTTAGAGTATAGGTTCAAAATGAGAATTTTCAAAAACGAATGAAATGGATATTCATAACCTAGGTGTTTCCTTATAGATCTATGAGAGTTGGATATACTGATTCCCTTCCTCACATACAATCGTCATACGTCTATTAACAAAGACTTATCTCTACCCTGCCAACGACTACCATTTACCTCTCCGTCTGCCAACATCGACCAACTCCCCCCACCCCCCCCTGCCAATAAACATTTGCCTCCTGGTATTGGTGTCACGACTGCCAACTAAAATAGACTTACCTTTACCTTAATCACGACCATCTTTTGGCTCTCTGCATTGGTGTCAGATCCGCATGACAACATCAAACTACTCTCCCTGCCAACGAAGACCTTTTCTCTCCTCATATTGTTGTCACAACCGCCTCTTATCCCCTTACCTTACCCCTCTACCCTGCCAACAATCATCATTCGCCTATCAGGCTGCCAATACCAACTTACCACTACCCTGCCAACGAACCTACCAACACCGACTTACCTCTCCCCTTCCAAACGCTCACCATTTGCCTCAGTCTACCAACATCAATCATCCCTATCCAGCCAACGATCACAATTTGCCCCAGTCTGCCAACGTCAATAACCCTTACCCTACCAACGCTCACCATCTACCCCCCCGTCCATCAACCAACACTGACTCACCTCTCCCCATCAACCACCACTGACTCACCTCTCCCCATCAACCACCACTGACTCACCTCTCCCCTGCCACCACTGACTCACCTCTCCCCTGCCACCACTGACTCACCTCTCCCCATCAACCACCACTGACTCACCTCTCCCCTGCCACCAGAATGACCGGCTCAAAGGGGCTGAAGACCACGCACGAGAGCGCAGGCCAATGCGCTTGCCTGATCTGCTGAGTACACAGAGATCGAGTCTTGCAAAGGCGAATATCGAAGACGTGAGCCCGCCCGTCGTCCGTTACGGCTACGAAGACCGTGCTGCTAGAGGACGCCCACGCTAAGCCGCCCACGGGTGAGCTCAGGTCTAGGACTTGTATGGGTGTGCTGGAAAGTGGGTGTCATGGTGAGATGACTTTTGTGGCTTTGGTAGATGGTGACTGTGGTTTAAGCGTGGTTGGTGTGGTTATTATTGATGGTGTTGCTATATATAGAGTGTTTCATATTCTTTATCTGAGTGTCTGAAGATAAAGTTTTTCATTTTGTTTCGTCGTGACATTATTACAGCAGCCAATAATCTGATTGTTCTTCAATAAATAACAAATAACATACTGTCAGAAGGAAAAAAAATATATATATATATAATGATAATAATGATGATAATAGGGATAATTAAAATAATAGTAATAGTGAAAATAATAGTTATAATAAAAAGGATGATATTGATGATAATAAAAATAATAATAACAATAATCATCATAACATAATGTTACTTATGGTATTGATTAATTATCTAATTGAATAAATAAATATAAGCAAGAATCACCAATTGAACGGCCTTATTTAATCAGCCATAAACATTATCATCCTAAAATGATTAACAAACTGAACAGAATATCAGAATAAAAGATATATTAAATTACAGGAAAATACTAAAAAGTCCCAAGAGAGAAACAAATAAAAAAGAGTAGCAATTAAACAGAAACTAAACCAAAAAAGGAAAAAATAAAGACATTAGATATTTAAAATCTATTGCCCCACAAAACTTTTCGATTTAGTATAAATGATAGTCAAATAGTAAAGAAAAAAAATAAGACAAGAAAATTATTCAGAAGTAATCAAGCATTCAGATCTTCACTCAATCTATAACAATTAACAAACAAGAAACAAAAGAAAAATGAAGAGACATCCTCTTCTAGTACTAATAATAATACCAAAACCAGAAACGAAAAAAAGAAAGAAAAATAAATAAAATAAAACATAAATAAAAACACATCACACCAGAACACCTCTAAGCCCAACGACAGAAGCACCCACAAGCAATCAAGCAGCCAGATCTTGACCGTCCAGTCGGCAGAAGAAGACCCGAAGACTCTTGGATAAAACAGATTCCAAGCAATCGACGTCACAGCACCGACATGGGCGTGATAGCTAATTAGGGAGTGGATGTTGGAACTTCTTCGGTGCTGAATTATCATTCCCGTGTCCATTCCTACTAGAAATTGGTCACTGTCGTTGGGATTGACGGCTATGCTGGTTGCTGTTCCTGTGGGAATTGAGATGGAAATAGCAAAAAGATGGTGATGGTAATCAAATTAGATAGTAAGATAGTAATAATGATTACAGGTCTCAGGGTGGCAGTAGAGGGTGTGTTAAGTCATAGTACACGGTTCAACAACACCCTTTTCCGCCCACGTGGGACCTGAGTCAGCCCTGTCTATGGGGGAGTAAGTAGGAAGGTCGTAACGGGTTAACTATATCCTGCTTATCAGAGATGGTAACATTTGGCAAATTTAGTTTTCTCGTGGCCTGAACTGAGCGAAGGGAAGTTAGCGAGACAAAAGTACAATGATGATGATACAATAATAACAAAGATCATAAAATAACAATAATGATAATCATGCTACAACTAATAATAGTAATAGCAATATATTCATAATGATAATAA
This sequence comes from Penaeus japonicus, assembly GCA_017312705.2. Taxonomy (NCBI): domain Eukaryota; kingdom Metazoa; phylum Arthropoda; class Malacostraca; order Decapoda; family Penaeidae; genus Penaeus; species Penaeus japonicus. Next base: position 205,784 of record BOPN01001631.1, read on the forward strand.
CGATGATGATAGTAATGATAATCATAATGAAAATAATAATAGCAATGATAATGATGATGATAATATCAATAATAATGATGATAATTATAATGGCGATAATGATAATAACAACAATAGCGATAATAATAACAATAACAACAATTATAATAACAATGATAGCGCTGACAATAACAATGCCGAGAACATTGATGATAATGATAAAAACGATGGTAACGTTATCAATGGTATAGATGATAAAAACAATAAGAATTATGATAATACCGTAACTAATAATAACATTGATTAAATTAATAGATAAAAACATATGGCATTGGCGAATACTTGTTTATCGTTACATTTTGTTTACTGATTTTGTTTCGTAAACAAATTTATTTCTATTTCTGCAAAGTGCGGTAATTATATCATATGAATTCTTGTAATGAATAAAATTTGATAGAAAAGACTTTCCTAGATATTTTGAGGGATTCTGTTAAGTTGAAATACAATGAAGCACCCAGGCTTAATTTATAGCCTTTAACCACCCGACCCCAATTTGCATATTATATATGATTTTCAACAAATGATATGAGTTCTCAAAGGTTGCAATGGTAATTTATAAATTATCTTTCAGCCAATAAATCATCTATGCAATATGTTTTATATCAGATTTTTCTTCTGGTAATTTGCATGTATTGAGTGTATATAACAATACAAAACAATCAATATATATTTCTCTTAATCATTTTTGTAATGTTATTTTTTTTCTGTTGCTAATCGCAATTATTTTGTATTGTTTTCGGCTTTCTATCTTTTCTATAAAATAATCGGTTGACCTTCACTCATCTTACCAAGCTATGTCCTCATCTCTCACTTAAGATGACATTAAATCATCAATCATACCAACCTGCAACCAAGCATCAGTCAACCAGTCAGTCAACATTTTCCTGTTTTGTTTTGTTTTTCCATTACTTACCTTTTCGTATTTTCTCATCCATTTCGACGTTCATTATTTTAGCGTGGTGATTCGACTGAAATTCCAAGACGTTAATATGGCTGAGACCGGCGGCGTTGACAGTCCACAGAGAGACTCTTCCATCTTGTGCAATTGAAAAGAAGTTCAGATTTATTCCTGGCTCGGTTTGTATCCACTTCACCTGCGAAGAAGGAATAGATATGCTTTCATTGGTGATAGTGGACTGGTCGAGGGTTCGAATCCACACTCGACCAAGGCTGGTGCTTCGAAGGGGATTCAATCAGGGAAAGGTGGAACTGTCTATAAGTGGAAAGGAAGAAACAGGAATTGTGAGAGGTTTGTGTCCTGCAGTGGCATGATGCAGACTAGTGTGTGTGTGTGTGTGTCTGTGTGTGTAAATAG
>BOPN01001631.1:209637-212137 GCA_017312705.2 Penaeus japonicus
GCCACCGCCATCAAGTCCGCGTGCACAGGATGCCAACAGATGTCCATCACGTGATAAAAACGAGAATTCTTGCACCAAAATCTCCAGAGAGGAAGCAGCGTGCCCTCGAGAGGCCGATACTCATCACTGTCATCGTCCCAGTATTTATAATCTGAAGAGGGACGCCAAGCAAGGGAGAATAGGGTGAACAAAGCATTTATATTTAATATATATATATCCACATACACACATACATATATTTTTTTTCATATATATATACATATATATATATATATATATATATATATATATATATATATATATATATATATATATATTTATATATATATATAATATATATATATATATATATATATATATATGTGTGTGTGTGTGTGTGTGTGTGTGTGTGTGCGCGCGCGCGCGTGGGCGTGTGTTCATGTAAGTGTGTACGTACGTATATTTAAGTCCACATGTCTATATAGAATCTAACTCGCGACGGCCTCCCCTACCTTGGCAGATCTCATCCCCGAGCGTCTGCCAGACCATCCTCTCCATGACCTTGACGGCCAGCAGGAGGCTGGACATGTCCAGCGCCGAGATCGGGACCGCCAAGAGGCTGCTCAGGTCTCCGGACTTCGACGCTGCCTCTTGCTTGAAGGTCCTCGGCCTTTTCCTCTCCCGCTTGGGTCCGCCCACGGAGACTAGGGCCTTGGCGAAGCTCACGTGCTGCGCCTTCGGGGTTGGTTGGAGGGGCGGGTTAGAGAGTGGAAGGCATTGCGGGTTTAGCATTATTGTTGTGAAGGGGATGTTGGAAGGGGTGAGGGAGGGAGAAGGGGAAGGGTAGGGAGAGGGAAGGAGGGAGAGGGGGAAGAGTAAGGATAGAAGGAGGGAGGAAGGGAAAGAAGGAGGAGAGAGAGAGAGAGGGAGAGAGAGAGAGAGAGAAAGAGAGAGAGAGAGAGAGTGAGAGAGAAAAAATAACTATAATAATAACAATAACACTTCTAATACAGCAACAATAATGATAATAATAATGAAATGTTGCATACCCAGTTTCCACACAACAACGAATCCCACCTTCTGCCTCCCTTTCTCCTCGTCCGCCACCTGTTGCTCTGAGTTCTCCACCTTTGGGCTTTCCACCTTTTCTTGCACTTTTTCGCTGTCCATCATGTAGGCGTCGTAGATGACAGAGAAGCTGGCGTTGGCTGAGAAGGTGTTGCTGGGAGGAGGCTTCGTCTGCGTCCACGCTGCCTGAGGGAGTGGAATGTATTAACTAACGGTGAGGGTGAAGATGTTGCTTGATTGTGAGTGTTAAGATGTTGCTTGATTGTGAGTGTTAAGATGTTGCTTGATTGTGAGTGTTAAGATGTTGCTTGATTGTGAGTGTTAAGATGTTGCTTGATTGTGAGTGTTAAGATGTTGCTTGATTGTGAGTGTTAAGATGTTGCTTGATTGTGAGTGTTAAGATGTTGCTTGATTGTGAGTGTTAAGATGTTGATTGATTATCACTGGGGGGGGGGGGATAGGATGTTTGGTGTTGTTATAATGGGTTGATTTAATTCTTTGCTTGCAGATATAGTTGGTATTATTATTGTATTAGCGTTGGTATTATTTTATTGAGATCATCACTCTTCCGTCTCTATAGTTCAAGGTAGGCAACTTTTTTATAATGATTCACTGGATATGTACATGTATATATAGATGAATAACTGGGTAGATAGATATATAAATAGATAGATATATAGATAGATAGATATATGAACAGATAGATAGATATACATGTTGTGAGGATACACCGGATACTGAATGTATATGAATCAAACAGTCGTTTTAACGTTGGACTCTTCCCACCTGTTGAAAAAAAAATGACACAGCAGCGTGCACCTTCTCACGCCCTCGCCTCACCTTCGTCCGCCGCCACGCTGTCTGAGAGACGCGTTCGCTGAAGTTGAAGGGGTTGTAGCGCCGCTCGAACTCGTCCAGGAGGTCGGTGGTGAGGCGGTCCCCATAGAGTTCCATCAGCTCTTGGCTCAGGTCCTCCCTGCTGCCGGAGGAGGATGGCAGATCCTGGGCTGGCGGATGAAGAGGAGTGGGAAGTAGGTTGGGTGCATATTGCTAGAAGATGCGTAAGGAGGATTTTGAGGAATGGTATGGTAATATTATTTTAAAGAAGATATATTGATTTAGTTAGTGAGATATATTTGAATGGTAAACGCTCTTCTTTAGGTTATTCATTTGATTTGTGATATTAACTCAGTGGTCCAATTTTTCTTCAGTAAAAGCATCCTGAACTAAATTTAATTAGTGCTTTCTGAAACACCCCTAAGCACTACCTATGACACATCAGGGTGTTGGTGTACCCAGTTTGGGGACCACTTTACTAACTATTAATCAAATGTATTAAATAGTCTATTATTTTTAATCTCCGTATTATCGGAAAATGTATTTACCTATATTCCGGTCTGTTGTGTCTATTAAGAGTTTCTTAACCCGTTCCCAAAGCGGTTCGCTTCCTTCT
>BOPN01001631.1:219637-242137 GCA_017312705.2 Penaeus japonicus
ATATATATATATATATATGTATATATATATATATATACATATATATATATATATATATATATATATGTATATATATATATAAATATATATATGTATATATGTATATATATATATATATATATATATATATATATATATATATATATATATATATGCATATATATATATATATATATATATATATATATATATATATATATATATATATATATGTATATATATATATATATAGATATATAAATATATATATATATATATATATATATATATATATATATGTATATATATATATATATATATGTATATATATGTATATATATATATATATATATATATATATATATATATATATATATATATATATATATATATATATATATATATATATATATATATGCATATATGCATATATGTATATATATATATATATATATATATATATATATATATATATATATATATATATATATATATATATATATATATATTATATATATATATATATAAATATATATATATCTATATATCTATATATATATATATATATATATATATATATATATATATATATATATATATATATGCATATCTGTATATATATATATATATATATATATATATATATATATATATATATATATATATACATACATATATGCATATGGCGGGGAAATATTGAGAGAAATGTATGTGTGGATATGCATATGTATATATATATATATAAATATATATATATATGTGTGTGTGTGTGTGTGTGTGTGTGTGTGTGTGTGTGTGTGTGTGTGTGTATGTGTGTTCATATATTTATTTAAGTACATACAGGAGCACAAACCTAAGCTTTCTCGTCGAGTGAACCAGCTGACCTGCAGCCGAAGCGAAGAGGAGCTCCGCAAAGACCTAGGTCCTGGATGCGACTGACGCGACTAGGGTCTTTGTGACCCTCGATACTTCGATCCCATGAACCCAATTCCCTTGCCGAAACTTGTGACACAGTGCTAATCTTTTATCATATGATTCTAAGCCTAATGATTCTAATTCGAGTCTCTTCTTTAGTGAGAATATTTTCGTGACCATGTGTGCTTAGCTAAGATAGCTTGATGCTGATGTTGAATGCTAATACATTTCATAATATAACTTAATTATATTATACCTGTACACAAGAACCTTATCACATACCATCAAATTACATCAAACCAGCATTAACCGATAAAAAAAATCAAATCATTGAAACTAACTCTATCCTAACTAATAACCTAACTAGACGTAACTCTCCTCTCACTCGACATAACTCATCGCCAAAGCACACGTCTCTTTGCCGTATCGATATCCCATCATGAGATATCAATCACAGTCATGCAGGGAGAGTAACCCTTCACACGACAAGTCACGCACATTGCCTGACACCTGGACTCTGGACCATGAAAGTGTAACTGTATTAATTAATGATAGGCGTGAATTGTGAAGTTGTGGGGTAATAGCTAATGACTATAATGCATGGTTGACCAATTATATAAAACTAAGTCTTTACTAACTCGTAATTTGATACTACGTTAACTTACTCACCAAATACTAAATACTGATTTTAGAAATTCATAACTAGTAGCTAAGGTCTTGAATTCCTTAAGAGTCTTAAAAAGCGTCTTCATAATCTAATAACCATAAACCCATTAATTTTCTGCAACAATGCAGTTTCATATATGAGATTATGCTAATGGCGGAAGATTAACTTTTTTCGGAAAACAGTGACACCAGTTAACTGTTGGGCAGAAAGGAGCGAAAATTCAATATATGAACTAGTAGCAGTGTTTATATTTCTTGAAAAAAAAATAACATAACAAGAAAAATGTGTATATATCTTTGATATATGTATATACTCCTATGATGAAGAAAGTATATTCATAAATATGTATACACACACACACACACACATACACATACACACACACATATATATATATATATTTGTGTGTGTGTTCATATATTTAAGTACATACAGGAGCACAAACCTAAGTTTTCTCGTCGAGTGAACCAGCTGACCTGCAGCCGAAGCGAAGAGGAGCTCCGCAAAGACCTAGGTCCTGGATGCGACTGACGCGACTGGGGTCTTTGTGACCCTCGATACTTCGATCCCATGAGCCCAATTCCCTTGCCGAAACTTGTGACACAGTGCTAATCTTTTATTATATGATTCTAAGCCTAATGATTCTAGTTCGAGTCTCTTCTTTAGTGAGAATATTTTCGTGACCATGTGTGCTTAGCTAAGCTAGCTTGATGCTGATGTTGAATGCTAAAATTTCATAATATAACTTAATTATATTATATATTATTACAGTACACAAGAATCTTATTGCATACCCTCAAACTACATCATACCAGCATTAACCGATAACACAAATCAAATCATCGAAACTAACTCTATCCTAACTAATAACCTAACTAGACGTAACTCTCCTCTCACTCGACATAACTCATCGCCAAAGCACATGTCTCTTTGCCGTATCGATATCCCATCATGAGATATCAATCACAGTCATGCAGGGAGAGTAACCCTTCACACGACAAGTCACGCACATTGCCTGACACCCGGACTCTGGGTCTGAGAGTGTTACTGTGTTAATTAATGATAGGCGTGAATTGTGAAGTTGTGGGGTAATAGCTAATGACTATAATGCATATTTAATCAATTATATAAAACTAAGTATTTACTAACTCGTAATTTAATACTACGTTAACTTACTCACCAAATACTAAATACTAATTTTAGTAATTCATAACTAGTAGCTAAGGTCTTGAATTCCTTAAGAGTCTCAAAAAGCGTCTTCATAATCTAATAACCATAAACCCATTAATTTTCTGCAACAATGCAGTTTCATATATGAGATTATGCTAATGGCGGAAGATTAACTTTTTTTCGGAAAACAGTGACACCAGTTAAATGTTTGGAAGAAAGGAGCGAAAATTCATAGATCAATATATGAATTAGTAGACATTGTTTATATTTCTTGAAAAACTGACATATCAACAAGAAAAATATGTATATATCCATAAATATGTATACACACACACATATATATATATTGTATATATATATATATATATATATATATATATATATATATATATATATATACATATATATACATATATATATACATATATATATATATGTGTGTGTGTGTGTGTGTGTGTGTGTGTGTATGTGTGTGTGTGTGTGTACATATATATATATATATATATATATATATATATATATATATATATATATATATATATATATATATGTATATATATATATATATATACATATATATACATATATATATATATATATATATATATATATATATATATATATATATATATATGTATATATATACATATATGTATATATATATATATATATATATATATATATATATATACATATATATATACATATATATATATATATATATATGTATATATATACATACACACACACACACACACACACACACACACACACACACACATATATATATATATATATATATATATATATATATATATATATATATATATATATATGTGTGTGTGTGTGTGTGTGTGTGTGTGTGTGTGTGTGTGTGTGTGTGTATGTATGTATATAAACATATATATATATACATATATATATATATATATATATATATATATATATATATATATATATATCTAAGTATATATATATATATATATATATATATATATATATATATCTAAGTATATATATATATATATATATATATATATATATATATATATATATATATATATATATATATACATAGAAAGAGAGAAATAGAGATAAATAGATAGATAGATAGACAGATATATATATATATATATATATATATATATATATATATATATATATATATATATATAGATAGATAGATAGATAGACTGTACATTATTAACCACTTTTAGGAAGGGATCTCCTTCCATTTTTCATTATGATATATTTTCTAACTTCCAATATGTTCCTCTTACTGATTTATTTACATTTCATATTTCTTTTCGTCGAACCACTATTACTCAAGAGTGTCCAGCATACAGCATGTGTTCCGATACAGTCTTTCATACGGCCTGCAGCTCATTTTCTGTTTCTTTTACACTATCTGCCCTTCTTTCTTTCTTATTTAATGAATCATAATATCATTTTGTATTTTAAACTCATGTTAACCTATTCTCCTTATGTTGTAAACAACATAGAAAGGTTACAATTATTTTCTAAACTAGTTGTGTTATCTGGCCCGTATATTGTGAACTCATATCATATCTGGTATAAATGAGTTTGACATCCCTGTCATTGGTTATTAGGTTACTGATAAAGCTCTCGGCTATGGAATATTTTTAGCGATTTTCATTTTCATCATGTGTTTTTACTCTGCTTTAGTCACTTTTCACTTTAATTATTATAGAGATTGTAATATAAGGAATTGCATGCTTGCTTAAAACAAATAGATAGTTTTGTTTTCAAAACGGATTCAAGTATTGATGAATATAACGCAGTTTATGGTGTGTTTCTCATTTTCTTCAATATCAAAAGCTATCCCTATCTATTCTCGTGGTCTATAGTAGTCTCTCTCTCTCTCTCTTTCTGTCTCTCTCTCTATCTATCTCTCTATCTATCTCTCTATCTATCTTTCTCTCTTTCTCTCATACACACACACATACTCTCTCTCTCTCTCTCTCTCTCTATTTATCTATCTATCTATCTATCTATCTATCTATCTATCTTTCTCTCTTTCTCTCATACACACACACATATTCTCTCTCTCTCTCTCTCTCTCTCTCTCTCTCTCTCTCTCTCTCTCTCTCTCTCTCTCTCTCTTTCTTTCTCTCTCTCTCTCTCTCTCTCTCATACACATACACACACATACACTTTTTTTCTATCTATATATCTCTATCTCTCTCCCTCTCTCTTTCTTTCTCTTCATATACTTCTCTTCATATTTTCTTTATTATATCATTTTTCATTGTTTCTCGGCTTAGATTTTCCTGTGGCTTATGATTTTATTTTCTCTGGGTCTGAAGTAAAAAAAATATGGGTGTTCTCGTTGTTTATTTATTGTTTTTAGGGCTAAAATAATACCTTCCCATCGTTTGTATTTCGTCTTCAGGCCATTTTTTCCCTTGCTTGTATTCCTCATTGTGCCTAGGCCTATAATGATATCCCGTCTTTCGATTTTGCCTTTAGGCCTAATATAACATGTTCTTGTTGTTGTTGTTTTTCTTTCTTTCCTTGCTTTAAGATTTCAAATTTATTTTTGGATCTTTTTTCGTGTTTGTAGGCATTGTTATATATATATATATATATATATATATATATATATATATATATATATATATATATATTTATATTTATATATATATATATATATATATATATATATATATATATATATATATATATACATATGTGTGTTTTGTGTGTGTGTGTGGGTTGTGTGTGTGTTTTTTTTTTTTTTTTTTTTCCCTGTTAGTAATGTCACTTACTTATTTTTAATCAGCGAAGAGTCTTTTTTTGTCCCATCATCTTTTCCTTTTTCTCAAGCTTATTCTTTTTCATTCTCTTTTATTTTTCACCTTTTTCTTCTCCGTCGTTTTCCTTTTTTCTTCTTCAACCTCTTCTCTTCCTCTTCCTCCATCTTCTTCATCTTAATTAAAGGTACTTTTCTTTATTGAATCATTATATTATACATTTTATTTTTTGCTACTGACTAAGAGATATTCCTGTGTCCCAAAATAGTTCACTTCTATGTTGGCTAGTTTCCTCACATCATCAGTGGATATAATGATTTAAAATCTATCATATCATCATATTATAAATCGTAAGGTAGAAGTAAAAAGAAATGTGTACATATGTCTTTATTTAATGTAATACAGAATCCGAATGTACCTTCGACGTTTAAGATACATATATATATTTTTTTTTATCTTTCCTTTACTCATACTGAACAAGAAGAAAATATCTTCCTTTCTTAAAGTCTTTATTGTTATTTTTCATCATCTGAATACTCTAATCAGATATGTTCATTATAAGTCAAAGTTGCTTTGGATTCTTGTATTTTTAGGCACTTGTCACAGGTAATTAATATCACAGTACATCCATAAGTCAAGTCATTTCAGGCCCACTTTATATCATTTTATCAATTAATTTTGTCACCACTGCCCACATACACACATTCATATAATAATAACAATATTATAAGCTGTATGTGTGTTGATTTTTATCATATTTTTTAAAAAGTTAAACCTGAAAAATCTTATTTTGTCTAAGTGATTTTACGGAAACTTTTGTTTTGCTATTCCTGAAGATTATGACACGGGAAACAACAGATATGAGAATAAGTATAGTCATCGGCACAAAGTCGGGCAAAATAAGCCCCGCCCCTGTTCACCACTTCTCTCTATCAAGCCAATCAGGTCCTTCGCGTTCATTCGTCCGAAATGTATCCCGCGAGAAACGTGAGTGTGATTGGTCGCGGATAGACAGGAGGTGTGGCCAATTTCGTTGTTGTGCCGCTGACTATAACAGAGTCACTTGGTTATGACTGACAACTGTATACCATAATGTAGAGACACTCGAAGTGCTAAACACATATATGTCGCAAGTTTCACAATTTCCCACTTGCCTTTTATGTGCAAGGTATTTTGTACAATAGTCATATCATATTTATTTTCCCCATTCCCCTTTCACTAGCCTGTATATCTACATAGAGAAAAATAAGATATATATTAAAACTGTACACAATTATATTCAAACTGAGGTTTTAAAATTCATAAGAAAGTAAAATCAGTGTGATAATATTTTTTTTGTCTCACAATAACCTTTTGCAACTCTATCCTAATGATATGTACAGCAAACTTGGATGGATCAAACATATGTGAACTGTAACACTAATATAAACTTTTTCAATATGTGTATCATTGCTATTTCTTTTTTTGTTTTCGTTTGTTTGCATTTTCTGGCCAAAATACTTATATCTAACATAATACTCATAAGTAAAATAAATTCTACAGGATATCACTCTAAAACTAACGAGGACTTTTACAAAGAGAAACTAAAGGATGACACAAACAGAACTGTTAGACTGGCTGCTGTAGGGTCTGTCGTCTCCGATGTCAGGTTCGGCTGTTGAAGGATAACAAGAAGGATATTCGGTGAAAGTGAAGGAAAAGTTAAGGGTGAATGAATGAGATTGAGGGCTTTAGGATGAGACGATCACTTTTATTCGCTTTGACTCGGTTGTGAAGATTTTTTTGCAGTTTATGTATATATATATATATATATATATATATATATATATATATATATATATATATATATATATATATATATATATCATATATATATATATATATATCATATATATATATATATATATATATATATATATATCATATATATATATATATATATATATATATATATATATATATATATATATATATATATATATATATATTATATATATATATATATATATATATATATATATATATATATATATATATATATATATATAAAGGAATGAATGAAACAAAACAGAAATTCTGGAAAAAAGCTCATGATACTAAAACAAAACAAAGTATTGGTACATCGATTCATATATATATATATATATATATATATATATATATATATATATATATATATATATATATGTATATCCATCTATATGTATATATGTGTGTGTGTATGTGTGTGTTGTCAACTAGTTCTAATTTACGAGTCTACATAGGATGTATCTAATAGAATATTACCATGCACTCTACAATAGATCATTATCAAGATGCAGAGGTTAGTTGGGTTGTCAATCTTTAATCCATAGCAACTGCAGGCTCTGAGTGAATACCTTGCAACATTTTGCGAAGACCTAATGCATTTATTGGCTTTACATTATAGTTCAGATGAGTTAAGAGTAGGTGGTGTTGCCATGGGTGCAAATTTGTGAGTTAAAGACATGAATTTATTGCCAATAACGTGAATAAGATACAATTTAAAGATGGTTATTAAATGCAGGTAATATACGTTGGAAACATGCTGCATCGTTTTGCAAGATGCTGATACAATTTTTTTTTGTTTTTTCTTTTCTTATTTTGAAGGTATCTATTTTTTGAAAATGGTAGTTATTGTTCTATTATGATTAATTTCTTCGATACATTTTTTTTATTTCATCTTTCTTAGTTTTGGTGTTTAAGAGTCAAAAGATTGTTTGTTTGTTTGTTTGTTTTTCCTTCCGTTTCTATAGGCAATCAAGGATTAAGAACCTCCCCAACACAAAATAATGCAACAACGTATACATATACAGGAAGACAAGGATTGATAAAGGAGTGACAGGTTGAAGGTGTACACATAACAAAATCAAGGGAATTAGTATCTACACTGTCTACATGTCACTACAACCTTTATATTCTTGCAAGGGTTATAGGAACCAAAACTGTGACCTTAATTTTTATCATTCTGTACAACGAAACAAATCCACGATTTTTTGGGAGGAATCACCTGAAGGAATCTTGGGGGGGGAGGGGAGGGGGTAGGTAGGAGGGGGGTCGCTACTCACTCGACAGGACCTGTGAAGAGTTAGACAAATAGGCAAGAGAGTCAGTCTTGCTTGGGATAAATATACGAGATCATCAGCCCTGCTATATGCACGATTGTCTGTCTGGCTCGAGTTACATTTGAGTTTGGTTTCAGTTGCGGGGAACAGAGAGAGAGGACGGTTTCATCAGATAGCATTGTTGCAAATACAGAAGAGGCAGGGAAGATCTTACACGATAGTTAATAATATATCTTGCATTGAGACTATTATATATGAATGAGATGAACAATAGTATACCTCAAGTTCTGAAATTATCAATATATATCCATACCTTTTCTTTCTAATAGAACTTTCTAATCAGAAGAACTGTTCCTGTTACATAAGGAGAGTAGAAAGTATTGATTTGACGGCAGCAGCATTAATGCCTATGCGAGTGCAATACTTTATTAGGACTGATGGACTTATGAGAAAATTAAATTGGGATCATGATTAGTATTAGATATTTGAACTAATTATGATTACTACTTGTTGCTTATTATCCATAAACTTAATTATGGGTCTCTCTCTCTCTCTCTCTCTCTCTCTCTCTCTCTCTCTCATTCTCTCTCATTCTCTCTCTCTCTCTCTCTCTCTCTCTCTCTCTCTCTCTCTCTCTCTCTCTCTCTCTCTCTCTCTCTCTCTCTCTCTCTCTTTCTATCTATCTCTCTCTTTCTATCTATCTCTCTCTATCTATCTCTCTATCTATTTCTCTCTTCCTCTCTCTATCTATCTATGTATCTGTTTATTTATCTATCTATCTCTCTATCTGTCTATCTATCTATCTATCTATCTGTCTATCTATCTGTCTATCCATCTATCTATCTTGCTTCATATTCTCTCATCGCAAATTTGAATATTCAAGGATAATGTTCAATTATCATAATATTATTCTCTCACTCACGCTTCTCATATCCTTTTTTATCATCCAACACTACTTTATAGACAGTCACACGCAAAAGCATACACACCAGGACAAACGCACACAAACACACGCAAACTTACACAAACACCTATTTACACACACAGACACCCAATCACACATTCACACTTACGCATAAAAAAAAATAAAAAAAGACTGGAAAATATTTACCTATTAATTACCTGCAATCTTCCTGATGATTTGGTCTGCCTGCTCGGGGGTACTAGCCTGCAGGACTTCCTTCAGGAGAGAAGTGGATACCCTAATTTTGGATATGTTCTCTGCCTCCTTCACCAGCTTCCTTATGGAGTCCTGCAAGGTTTAGAAGAAGGGTGTGAGTGCTGTCTATGTATGGCTGTGTGTTTGTGTTTGTATGTGTGTTGGGAAGGTGTGTGGGGTGTGTTTGTATGTGTGAGGGAGCAAGTTTTTTTTTTTGTGTGTGTGATATTTCTGTATGTAGCCAGAGAAGAAATTCGTATGAAGTTGTTCTTAGGTACGAATGCAATTGTACGTATGACTGATTTTTGGGCTTGTGCTTCCAGGGGTGTAGGAAAGATTCCAGGGAGGTGCCTTTAATAGGAAATAAGTTACGTTCCCAGAGCTTTTAAAGAGAGAAGCTCTGTGGGGAATCTCTCTTACGCCTCTCATGACTGAATTGTTTACCTTTGTGCTTTCCTACTGACTTTATCAAGACACTGTCGAGGTGTTAAGTTGACAATATACAAATCTTATGGGAGGACGTACCCCCTATGTCCCACAATTTCTATCAGTATTTACGTTCGTACCTCCTTGTGTATATCTATATCTGTATCTGAGTATCTGTACATTTATACCTGTACAATGACCCGTACGCACTAATCAATCTAAACACATTAACAAACACATGCTTAATATCCACCACCACACTCCACTACCACTATTGCTTACCACTTTCTGCTGTAGTCTCGCCTGTGTCTTCTTCATGAGTAACAGTTCGACAATAATCGACTGCTTCTGAGGGTCGACTACGCGCCCGTTCATCTGGAACCCGTTCATCAGATTGGCGGTCCTGGTGGCCGAGGGAGGGGGGAGGGGGGGAGATTATTGTCTTTGTTCGTGTTTCTATTTTTGTTATTGTTTTTGGTGGTGGAAGTATGAATATTAATGTTACTATTATTATCGTCTTTGTTTAGTATCATTAGTATTCAGTAGTTGTAGTAGTAGTAGTAGTAGTAAAAAAGTAGTAGTAGTAGTAATAGTAGTAGTAATAGTAGTAGTAGTAATAGTAGTAATAATAGTAGTAGTAGTGGTAGGAGTAGGAGTATTATCATTATCATCAATTACCTATAACAAAATTTGACTCGGAAACAACCTTACACTCATATTGAATAAAATTCTCTCCTTGTCTAAGCATCAGGGGTCAAGGGTTAGGGGTGAGAGGTCAAGACCCACATTTAAATCGTCTTGGTTGTTTCTATGAACAACCAAGAGATAAAATTCTAAGAATAACCAAGACATAAATGTGACTCTTGACCTTTGACCCTTGACCCTTGATACATATTTGAATATACCCTTTCACCCTTCAACTACCCCCCCCTCAACTCAGTTTGAGTTGAGGGGGGGGAGGCAATCCAAAGCCAATGTCATTCAAAATATATCGTATCTGATAACACTTAAAACACATATAAATAAGACGCACTCCAAATTTAGCAGGAACTATTCAGAAAAAAAGGTTTTAGCATATTTAGTGTATGGAAGGTGTATCTTATGTGTCTTAATTAAATGCCTTCAAATATCGTACATATGAAACAAAAATGGAAAAAAAGAAGAAAAAGAAAATACTGAAACAGACCAAAATATTTGAATATATGAATGACTTTCCACATCACTCATTTCAGCAGAAGATATCTAAGAAAAAAAGTTTTAGTTAGTGAAATGTATTCTAATCCGTTTTATATATAGACATAGTTTCTAATATGTATATATTTATATATATATATATATATATATATATATATATATATATATATATATATGTGTGTGTGTGTGTATGTATGTATGTATGTATATTTATAAAATAAACAAAAAAAACACAAATAAAAATATTTGAATATATGACCCTTGACCTTTCATCTAATTGACAACAAAGCCCGTGACCCGCTGACCATTCAGCCATGCCTCCAAAACGTCCCCGTGACCCCCTGACCATCCAGCCATGACCCCAAAATGTCCCCATGACCATTCAGCCATGACCCCAATACGTCCCCGTGACCCCCTGACCATCCAACCAAGACCCCAATACGTCCCCTAACCCTAACCCTAACCTTTAACCCCTGACCCCTGACCTCTGACCCCTGACCCCGCACTCACTTCGCGAAAACGGCGCGGTCGGTCTTCAGCATGTCCTTGGTGGTGAGGCCGTTGGTCCTCGGCATGGCGGACTTCCTAATGCGCTGCTTCCCCATCACCCGGATCACCAGGCTGCCGTTGTTGAGGTACTCCACCAGCTGTGAGGTTGGGGGGTTAGAGGGAGATGGTTAGGGGTTGTATAGGGAGGGGGGAGGGCTTAGAAAGGGGCTGTGGGGAGGTTAGGGGGTTGGGGGTGATGTGAGGGTGGGGGGGTAGTGAGGGGTTTGGTGATGTGGTTGGTAGAGGGGGGGGGGGGATTCTTGGGAGGGCTTTAGGTGGATGTGGGTGTGGGGAGGGAGATCATTTAGTTGGAGTAGATAAAGGGTGGAGGTAATGGGAGTAGTCGAGGGGGGGAGGGGGGAGAGATGGTGTTTGTTTGTCTGTTTTTTAATACGTACTTAACTGGAAAATGAGACAAAAGTTTCAACAACCAGGATTTCAAAACTCATTTTCCATCAAGATCCTCAAGAATTACGTAAACCATCATCTCAATTTACCAGATTTACGAAACTGTCGTCAAAGCTTCCATTAAACTCTTATATATATATATATATATATATATATATATATATATATATATAAAGTTTCCCCCCGCCTAGAATTAATTTATACACATTTCAAAGATACATATCACGTAATATTTCAATTAAAGTAGCAAGCCAGCTCACCTGTCTCGTGGCGGGTGTAAACGCATATTGCTTCACGTGATTGAAATCCGGGTTCGAAGTATCCGAAACCTTTTTAGTCTTCACTGGTTCATCGTCCAAGTAAACGGAGTAGGAGCAATAAACATCCTGAGAAAAGAAATAGGAAAGAGGTGTATGTTGATAAAAGGTATTCTGGAGAGGAAATCTTTTGATAAGATAGTTGTTTTTAGATGTGGTTGTTGTTTTTTTATTAATGGGTTCAACGAGACTTTAAAAATAATCAGTAGTGGTGTTGTTATTGCTGCTTGCTGTTGTTTTCATAAATGCAATGGTAGGAGAATAAAAAAGGTCAGTGAAAAAGATACATGTAATAAAAATCAATCAAGGGAGGAAGCTTTTGTTGTTAATAGTGGCGTTGGTGTTATTGTTGTTGTTGTCTTTGTTGTTGTTGAATGGGCTGATATGTTTTACAAATTAATTTTTAAAAATCCATGAAAAATAAATTTCTAATAAAAGCCATTCTGGAAAAGAACATATGCTTTCGAAATATAATAAAAAGTTCACTGAAAAAGATGTATGTAATAATCATCATTCTAAATGAGGTGGATCTATTCTAAGTCTCTTCCTAATATGCAAAAACAAAAGAAAATCAATAAAGGAAAATAAGATAAACAATAAAAGCAAATTCCAAATTATCAAAAAGGAAGTCTACATGTTTATATGTATTTCTTTTCCCAAATTCAAATGCCATTTCATAATGGTTGACAGATGTCCGCACTTTTGGCAAAATACTCGTAAATCTTTCTGCATATTAATGCATTTTGTATATTAATCAGTTGGACTTAATCACTCATATCTTTTGCATGAATATGGGTCCACGCCGATAAATCATTCATTCGCAAAGCATTTATAAGTGATTGATGCTTCGAATCATTCAGTCACACTCTGAATACATTTGATTGAATTATCAAAAGTGACCTACAAATCGAGAATTGAAACTATGAACAAATATCCTATGATATCTTTATTCAGACAGAAAAATCAAAGTATACTAAATTGATACTAAAATGTACTTTCTGATACAAAAGCAAAAAAAAAAAAAAAGTAACATAAAGGCCATTATAATATTCACATTACAGACAGAATATCAAAGTATGTTAAATTGCTTTTAGGAACGTATTTTCTTCTTCAAAAAGAAAACAAAATGATGCACAAATAGCATTATAATTCTAATATAATAATATATTTAGAATACTCTCCACACAAACAGACCAATAGACATTGGTTACCAAACCAAACAGTTCAGCAAAGAACAAAATGATAACAATAATGATAAAATGAAAAAAAAATGTTGCAATAATGAGGATATTGATAGTAATAATATTAATGATAATAATGATTATGATGATGTTGGTGATAGTAATGGTAATGGATATATTAATAATCATAATGATGGTGACGGTGATGGTGATGGCGGTGCTGATGATAATGGTGATGTGGATAAAGATAATAATGAGGATGTTAATAATGAATATAATGATGATGATAATGAGAAAGATAACAACGATGACCATGATATCAGTAATCACAGAATATAAAGGTCTATTATATATATGTAGATATATATATATATATATATATATATATATATATATATATATATATACATTTAATTTTCTATTATAATACTGTACCAACGATGAACCCTTTAATTAGATCCTAGATTCGTGCATAGATCAAAGCAATCACTCCATTGGCCATGACCAAACCACCCATAAATACTTCATCACAATCCGACAACAACAATAACCAACAAAATACAGACAAATCCCTCTGTATACGGAATATATAATAACAATGAAAACCATGACGACAAAACCCCTCAAATTCAATTGTTTATTTATATGCCAATCATCAAACTATCATCCCTTTATAAATCCTTATCTTCCTGAACATTTATACGTTGAACATCACTTAACCTTTTCATCATCAATCCCTGAATACCTATAAAAACAGAAAATAAAACACAAACAAACAGTCTTTTGAGTCTTAAAATGCCTAAACGAATCAAAACAACACTGGCACTCGGCACTCACGGCGTATCGGTTGGGGAGGCCGCGGCAGTTCAGGACCCGGACGTTGAAGAAGACGTCTGTGCCAACCAGGTCGTCAGGGGTGTCCACGAACTTGTCATCTTCCTCGACGTAATCTTTCCCGGTGGCGTCGCATGGTATGATCTCGATCTGTTTTTTTTTTTTTTTTTTTTTTTTTTTTTTTTTTTTTTTTTTTTTTTTTTTTTTTTAGGGGGTGGGTGGGTTGGAAAATGAATTGTTTTTTTGTGTTTCTATCTGTTTTTTTTCTTTTTTTGGGGGGTTATTGTGTTTTTGTTTGTGCTTTGGTCGTTTTTTATGGGTTTTTTTCGGGGGGGGGGGGTTAAGGATGCATGTGTATGTACATTTGAGGGGAGGGAATGGATAGGAAGTAGAGGAGGGGTCGATGAGGTATGAGTAGGAAGGATGTAGAATGAGTATTCGTTTTCAATTTATATAGGTAGATAGATGATAGATAGATAGATATTTAGATAGATAGACATAGGCATAGGTAGGGGATTGATAACGGTATTCAGTTATCTGTGTTATAAGAGTACAAAAAATATATGGAAGGAAGCATTAGTGTGTTTGTTATACAGTGAATGGCAAAACGCTTCTCAGTGTTAGTAAAAAAGGCAGAAAATTATATACACAAAAGAAGCTTATAGAGAGATGTTGATTTTATTGAAGATGGAATCAAAGAGGAATTCAAAATTGTTGTCTTTTCTTTAAACAAACTTTTACGTTCACTGTATATTCTGCCTTAATATACGGTATATTTTAGTGGCATCTCTCTTGTCCCGAGAAAAATACGATATACATTTTATTTTTTGTCTTATTATATTATTATAAACCGTTCTTTCTCATAAACGATTAGTGATATAACACAACCAAAGGGATATGTGTGTGTATATATATATATATATATATATATATATATATATATATATATATATATATATATATATATTTATATAAGTATATATATATATATATATATATATATATATATGTATATATATATATATATTTATTTATTTATATATATATATATATATATATATATATATATATATATATATATATATATATACACACATATATATATATATATATATATATATATATATATATATATATATATATATATACAGCATAAAGGAAAGATGATACGGACTTGGGTCCAAATGGTGAAATTGTTTTAATATGATTTTGTATCATACTATTACCAGAACTGTACGAAGTATTAGGAAATGTTCTTTGTAAAAGAAATATAAAAATATCTGTAAAAAGGGAATGTGCCAATGTCTGCGTTTCGAGCATACTTTCTATTAACATTGACAGTTTATTGTCCATCATTTTGCTGCTAATGCGGCCATTATTATAATAATTATTATTATTATTATTATTTCTGCCAACATTATTATTATCTTTATTCATGTTAGATAACGAAGTGCTTTCGTATTGACTCCTTATAGAAGATTTAGCAATCTCACGTGCTGCCAACATTGAATCGTTAAATACATCTTGTTTATTTTTGGAAACTTCAATCGTTGAGGTTGACGACGACGACAACAGTGATGATGATGATGATGATGATGGCATATCGGATGATTCAAAGTTTAACAGTTTCATATTTTTTAAGCGTTCTCCTTGAATAGAAATAACATCTATTAAATTTTGAACATAAAAGACGACAAATGGGTCATCGATGTTTGCGTTATCAAAAACTTGTTTTGTCAATTTTTGTAAACCGGCAATATCTCCTACTTCAATAAGTGAGATTAATTTTTTATTAAAGAGACTATCGTCACCAAACATACCAGGTGCGAGGTAATATTTATCATAAGAATTATTAACCATTACTGGTCTATATGACTGGTTTCTATCAACATTTTTATAAGTAATACTATCATCATCATTATCATCATCATCCTAATCTCATCAACCTACCTCAGGTTTCTCCCATTCATCATCGTCCTCGTAATTATTGTACATTTCCTTCATCAAGTAGAGTCGATTGAGGAATTTCTCCCTCGGCCAGACGAACTCTGTCCCGTTCTCTAGGTTCCTCATCTTCACTTGGATCTGGTGGTGGGAGGAAGAAGAAAAAAATGGGTTGGTTATGTGTATTTTTGTTGTTATTTTTTTTTTGGGGGGGTGTTGTTGTTTGTGTGGTTTGTTTTGGTTTGTGGTCTTTTTTTTGTGTGTGTGGGGGGGGGGTAAATTCTCTCTATCTTTTTGGTTGATTTTTTTTCTTTTGTAATCTCCTTGTTTTTTGTTTTTTGTTTGTTTGTTTTTTTGTTATTTTCGATTTTTTATATTTTTTTATTATTATGATATTGATTAATCTTTTTTATTGTCAATTTTTGTTTTGTTGTGTTTTTTATTGTGATTAGGATTATTTCCATATGCTTAGTGTTGTATTAATGTTTTCAGTAGTGGTATCATTATTTCCATCACTAGGGGTATTACTACTTTATTATCTTTATCAATATTATTACTTTCTTTATCATCATTAATCTTTGACATAATTACTATCATTGTTATCATTCTATCCGTGTCGACAGTATGTAAAATATGTGTTTCGTTTTCTGAAACCAGCTGAAGAACAAGAATTTCATTTCATGCAAGTTAATGTGCCTTATATGCAGCGTACAAAAGCAAAACAGAATATCAAACATCGAAACTCGCTTAGTTATTTAAGGCAGGAAAAAGAGATAAAATACAAAATGTATTTTCAAAAATAAGAAAGCATTTTTATAAATTTCGCTTGTAAAAAAAATGTGTATATATATATGACTGTAAAAAAATGTATGATCACTCATATAACGAAATCTCCTAACAAAGTGCTTGCAAGCAAAAGAAAGCTATATGTGTTGCTTGACGAGGTAGTCGTAAGTCACGAGATAAACAAATAGTCAGACAGATAATATAAGTTCGCAAACCTTTATTAAATCGAATCAAATCCCAACGTGGTTTTGAAAAGTCGAAAGGAATATACGCCAGAAATATTTAGCTAAAAAGCAAATAAGAATGTCCCTAAAATGATTACTTAAGCAACAATCTGACATTAGTGTTTATTCGTATCCTCAGATCACATCTAACTCACAAGAAGCAAGCATGGGAAACTATCTGCATCGATTCCTGTGATCCCATGATTAGAATACACCCTTCTTTTGTTTTTATTTCGAAACCGCGGTAGCGTTTCCGATTCATTTTCCCGCGCGTTTTGAATCCCATTCTGATCGCTAACGACCTTATCCCCCCCTCCTCCTTCCTCTCATGTTCTCCCGTAATATTATTATTCTTCTCTCCCCTCCTCCAACTCCTTTACATTATCCCACATCTTTCAAATCTTCCTCCTCATCCCACCTTCCTTTAAATAATCATCATCAAGTAAATCTTTAAGCACCTCCTTTGTGTGTTTATTTATCCTTCCGTTTCGTAAACCCATATTTCCTACCCATCGATACATCTGCTTCCACATACATCAGTCATGGCCAGCCCTTCCCTAACTTCACGGTCTCTCACTCACCTTCGGCTGTCCCATCCCAACACTCCCCTGTAATGAAGATACGGGCGTTAAAGACGGGGAATTGTTCTCAAGTGCACATAAAGTTCAGAGGTAATGGTGATAACGAGAATGGATGGAAAGGAAATGGTTAGAAGAACAGGGAAGAGAGAGACGGGGAAGAAGGGAGAGAATGAGAGAGAGAGAGAGAGACAGTCACAGAAAGAGTCAGATAGAAGGAAAGGGAAAGAGAGAGGAAAATAAATCTCAAAAAAGTCGTAGTAAAAGAAGAATAAAAGTCAAGAATCAACGACTAGAAGAGCTGACTGTCTCGACTGATTCACGACGGAAGGTCTTCTTCATCTCGGACCTGCTTCAGAAGGAAAACGTTTAATGTAAGTTATAGATCGGAAGAGAACCAGAGCATCCAGACACTACCTCACTCTCTTATTCTTAAAGTTTATGCCCTCTTCCTCACACTCCACAAGTAGATAATCGCGCTTACTTCCCTTTTCCTTCTCTCATATTTTTAGCATCCCTTCGGTTTTATCTTTACATATTTCCTCCCCTATGTTTAAACAATTCTATATCTATTTAACCCTCATCACTTAATCGCATCTATCCCTTCTCATTCAACCTCTATTTTCTAATTTTATCACTCTATCTATCCTCCCTTTCTTTAAATCCCTATTCCATCAACCTTAAACAAAAAAACAAAAAAGACTCGTTTAGATACAAGCGTAAACAAAAAGTCACTGAAAGTCAGCAAAACAAATATTTCAAAAACAAAAACAGTTTAGAGTTCCATGACCATACCATACAAGAAGAGATTAAACTAAAAACACGAATCAAAAACGAAACACGTAAAGACTAAAGACTATCTTACCTCCGTCTTGCCTCCCTGGTTGCCGAGGACCTGAGGGGACACCATCATGATCTCAAATTTGACCTTCCTGTCCAGTTCCTCGGAGATGGAGTTCGCTTCTTCCACGGCCGGCATCACTTCTAAGAGTTCCTGTTGCACCTTCATCATGTCTGCATCATTGAGAGGAATCATCAATTATTATACGTGGGTTAGGGGAGGTTTCGAAGCAAAGTTGTTGTTTTTTTATTATTGCTTCAGTATGTACACCTTTTGGAAATTATGAATTGGTAAAGGTCGAAGAAGTTTTTTATAAATAAATAGCTTGTATATATTTTTTATTGATAGAGGTTATGAGTCTGAGGGACCGATTGTGTAAATAAAAATCATATTTTATATACTTGGCTTACATAGTTTATGAGTCTGTAACTGCGATGGGAAAAACTGGTGTATTTATTTGGGTTATGAGTTGTTGTAGTTCTCTTTTGGACCTTTGTAGATGGCGTTTCTGTCCCTTTTTTCCGTTCTTTTTTCCTTTTTAATGTACATACCGTAATCATACAAGCCAGAACGACAGAAAACTTACTAAATAAAAAACATACATACAACGAACGAATAGGATTTTAAAAAATAAATAAAAAAAATAAAATAAAAACTCACTTCCCATCACACTACACGACGTTCACCAATACCAAATAAATCCCACAAAAGACCACCTCATCGGTCAATAAACCACCAGACCCGAACAACACTTTCCTGAAACACCAAGTTCACTCACCGGCGTCACTACTTCCCATATCAATACCGCTCTTGGATGCGATCTCCTCCTGAGCGTACTCGAAAGTTATGGCTGGGTAGTTGAGCTTGCTCTTGTCCCGGTCGGCTGGGCTCTGGAACAGCCAGAACTGAGTCCCTCCAAAGACCAGTCTGAGAAGGAGAAAAAAGGGGGGAAAATCTATTAAATGGCTGGGTTTTTGGAACGGCTTGAGAAAGAGAAAGAGGAAAGTGGATTTAAGTGCTGGGTTTTGGAATGGCTTGAGAAAAAAGAAAGAGGAAAGTGGATTAAAGTGTTGGGTTTTGGAACGGCTCGAGAAAGAGAAAGAGGAAAGTGGATTTAAGTGCTGGGTTTTGGAATGGCTTGAGAAAAAAGAAAGAGGAAAGTGGATTAAAGTGCTGGGTTTTGGAACGGCTTGAGGACTGAGTTGTACCTCCAAAGACCAGTCTGCGAGAGAGAAAAAATCGGTCTGAAGACTTGGTTCTGGAACAGCCTGCGCCATGTTCCAAAAAAATAAAATAAAATAAATGATATAAAAAAGATAAAAAAGCTAGTATGAGTTAAAGTATAGATTATCAACCAAGGAGTGAAGAGTCTGATTGTATTAACTATATGTATACAAATAAATCTCCGATCGAAATTTGGATCCTAAAGTCATATCAAAAAAAGACATTTTTCCTACCATTATTTACCAAGACTGTGATTATACCCGACGCTATCTAATAATCAGAAATACAAGTCACAAGAAGAAACCAAACCAAAACACGTATCCACACTACATAACAAAACTCCCCCTGAAATCCCGCGAACTGACCTGTCATTGTGGCAAAGGGTCGTCTCGCCCTGGATGGGAGAGCCGTTGACCACGACGCGGCACTCGGTGTTATATGGCTTGATGCTGACCTTCCCGTCCTTGTTCACGGTCATGACTGCGTGCTGCTCTTGGATGCTGCGGGGAAGGGACGAGGAGGGGGGGGGGTTACGTGGTGGTGTGTTGGTAAATGTGTTTGTGTGAGTTACATCCGTGTTTGTGGATTGTGTTTATATATATATATATATATATATATATATATATATATATATATATATATATATATATATATATATATATACATATAATATACATATACATATATATATATATATATATATATATATATATATATATATATATATATATATATATATATATATGTATATATATATGTATATATATATATATACATATATATATATATATATGTGTGTGTGTGTGTGTGTGTGTGTGTGTGTGTGCGTGTGTGTGTGTATGTGTGTGTGTGTGTATATATATAGTATATTCACATATGTATATACAAACAGTAATAAAACACACACAAAAAAAGAGAATAAGTAAATACAATAAAAAAAATACATAAACACAAAATGAAAACAGAAAACCAAGAGCCAAAAAAAAAAAAAAAAAAAAAAAAGGAAAAAGGTACCTCGGCCCAATGATGGTGATGTTCGACTCCTCGCCCTTCCGGTTGCCGAGGCTGTTCGCTCCAGGCCGAAGGATATGGACAACCCGGCCGGTCAACAAAGGATCCACGTTCAGGTTGTAGATGTGGGGCTTCTTTAACTTCTCCTCTTCCTTCTTGGCGATGGAGGGGTCCTAGAAGAGGAGGAAGGGGAGGAGAGATGAGAGAGGGGGGGTTGGGGGGTTAGTGTGAGTGATGTATGGGTGGGTAGGGGGGGGGTGAGTGGGAGGGATGTTGTTGATGATTGATGGGATTTGATAGGAGGTCGGTGTTTTATTTATCAGGTTGATTGTTCTCTTTTTTTAGGGGGAAATAATAGTGTGGGTTGAGTTTTTTTTGTGTGTGTTTGTGTGTTTGTTTGTGTGTTTATGTGTGCGTGTGCGTGTGTGTGTGTTTATGTGTGCGTGTATGTGTGTGTGTGTAAGTGTGTATTTGTGTGTGTATGTGTGTGTGTAAGTGTGTATTTGTGTGTATTTGTGTGTTTGTATGTATGTGTATGTGTGTGTGCGTGTACATGTGTGTGTGTTTATATGTGTTTATTATATGTGTATATATATGTGCATATATAGTATGTATATCAGTGTATATATTTCATTTTCCCCCAAATTTATGTGCGTGTATGAGCGACCCTGAATCCCTCGCCCTACCACATGTTCCATCTTCGACTGCTTGAGTTTCTCCTCGTAAGTCTTCCTCATCTCCAGCATCTCCTTCTCATTCTCCAGCATCCTCGCCTTCATCTCCTCCTCCCACTGCTTCTTCAGCTTCTCGGCATCTGAAATGGGAATGTGATATGGACATCAAAGGGTATTTGTTCAACTCTAGAAGAAAAATAAAAACGAAGTGGGTTATTTTCATTCCAAGCATTACATTATTTTTCTCTTTTGTTTTTTCTTTTTCGCAACATAAGTACAAGACGAAATGGAAAACGAAAAAAAACACAAAAACTCGCCCCTACTAAAAAAAAATAAATGAATAAATAAAATAGATAAATGAAAAAAATTATATATATATACAGATATATAATAATTTCCATATCTAACCTTTACCATGTATACAATAAGTACCACAACTTCTCATGATCATCTAAACCATAAATACCATAACTCACTCTACCATAAATATTAAAACTGCCTTCTACCATAAGTACTATAGCTCTCCTCTACCATAATTACCATAAATCCCCTCTACCATAAA
>BOPN01001631.1:254637-257137 GCA_017312705.2 Penaeus japonicus
TTTGGTGATTATGTTGTTTTTTCTCTCCTTTTTTTTTATCTTTTTTGTAAAATCGAAGAGAGCGATATTTTAGTTTCTTTTCTTCCCTTTAAATCTTTTTAATTTGTTTCTTTACATTTCTGTATTTTTACTTTTTTCTTCTTTTCTTTTTTCTGCTTCTTCTTCTTCTCCTTTCTTTTTCTTCATCTTCTTCTTCTTCTCCCTCTTATTCTTCTTCTTTCTTCTTCTTCTTTCTTCTTCTTCATCATCTTCTTCTTCTTCTGCTTTTTCTTGTATTTCTACTTCTATCTCTTCTTTGTACATTTTTCTATTCAAATCGATGATTATACATCAATGTCAACTGAACCCTTTGAAAGGCATAACACAAATGAATTGCAGGCATGAGTGTTACAAAGGACTTTTCGCATCATTTTTTTCTATGCACTGAATATCTATTCATATATATATTTATCTATCGACCCATCTATCTATTTGCCCATTTATTTATCGAATTATCCATCTATTAATTTAGTCCTAGAAACATCCTTCAAAGCAACTAAATACCCTACGCTAATAAACTAACACCCTTAATTAATCTAAAAAAAAACTAAAACAATACTCCCCACACCTGTTCCTCTATCCATTTAAGTAAAAAGAATCATTACGGAATAAAGTTAATAACGAAGATAATAATAGGGAGTGAGATGAATCACACTTTCTGAAAAGGTCAGCGTGCGAAAACATCACAAACACGTCGGTTCGCTGAGTCATTTCTGTTTTCCCTCTTTTGCGGTTCTCTTGAGTCCTTTGAACCATTTCTTTCCTTGATATTGTTTTATCTCGGTGTTCATGTTCTTGGTGTTATTTTCATTTTCACTATCTTTTTTTTTTTTATTATGATTACCGTTGTTATTGTTATCATAATTACTGTTGTTATTGTTATCATTATGAGTATCATTGTCGTTATTATCATTGTTGTTGTTGTTAACATTGTTATTATAATTATTATTATCATCGTTAGCTTTATCATAGTTGCTGTTGTTATTATCATCATTATCATTATCGATATCATTGTTTTTGTTGCTGTTATTATCCTTATTATTATCCTTATTATCATTAGCATTAGCATTGTTATCATTAGTGGCATTATTACCATTCTTATCATTATTGTTATCATTAGTGGCATTATTATCACATTCTTATCATTATTGTTATCAATATCATTATTATCATTTTCATTACTTTCATTAAATGCATCTCTCTCTCTCTCTCTCTCTCTCTCTCTCTCTCTCTCTCTCTCTCTCTCTCTCTCTCTCTCTCTCTCTCTCTCTCTCTCTCTCTCTCTCTCTCTCTCTCTCACTCTATCCACTTTTAGCGACTTTTCAAGGTCAACAGGCCAAATAAGTTGACCCGTAATGAGAATCAACGACCTCATAAAAACACATGTAATATTTAAATTCTTTGACCTACCCCCCCCCCCAACCTATACCCTCTCAACCCTAGAGAATGAGGTCAGGTAGTTGACCTTGGCAGCCTAATCGATAGTAAACATGACGATGACGTTCGGTGTGTAAAATATTTATTCCGTATGCTTTATCACAATGGTCCCTTCACATCATTTGTTTTGCATACTTTTATTAATTTGTTAATGACGTCATATTTATTGGGGTATTATTGTTTTAGTTGTAATTATCGTTGTTAATGCTATTATTGTTGTTAATGTTGTAATTGTTATTATTGTTGTTAATGTTGTAATTGTTATTATTGTTGTTACTGTTGTAATTGTTATTATTGTTGTTACTGTTGTAATTGTTATCATTGTTATGACTGATATTATTTCTATTATTGTTATCATTATTGCTATCATCACTCTTATAATTATAATAATTGTTTTTGCTATTGTTATCCTTGACCCAATATCACTATTTATATTGTCAACACTGCTAATAACTATACTATCAACATTGGTCATAATGTATTCATCAACACGACCCAGTAAGCGTAAAAAAAAAGGAAAAAAAAAAAAAAAACGGAAAACAGAATAAAAAAAAACTTCAAAATTCAAAATGGCTGATTCCTTTCAAAAGAGCCCAAAAATACCATGATAAGGAAAGCAACAACATATCATTTTTCAACAGATCATAAGTTGCCGAAATATGCAAATACCCCATAAACTAAAATGTTTATATCCTTTGACATGAAGGAAGTAAAACATTTTTTTCACAGCCTTCGTATTGCTTTTCTATACAGACAGCATTCATAAAATTCTTGTCTGGACCTTAGAGAAATTAGATAAAAGAAGAAATCGAATGAAAATGATAAAAGTAATGCTACCAAGAGTAATGATAATGATAACAATAACAATTGATAACGAGTACGATGATGATGATAATGATAATGATAATGATAATGATGATGATAACAATGATAACAACTACAACAACGACAATATCAACATTAATGGTGATTCGCTTGTTCATAGTAATAATAGTAATAGTAATAATAATGACAATAAGGCTAA
>BOPN01001631.1:262137-263245 GCA_017312705.2 Penaeus japonicus
TCTTCAATTTTGTGTCTGTCTGCTTGTTTGCTGTTGTTGTTATTATGTTATCAGGGTGTTTTTGTTTATTTGTGCGTGTAGATGCGTGCTATGTATTTCCGTGTAGGTATGAATACATGAAAGGAATAAGGAGACAGTTTTACGAGATAATTTGATTAAGCTCCAAATTTAACTCAAGACAAACGAGAGAAAATAATCAACGAATCATTTCTTACGTCCTACAATCATGCCTCGGTTTCGTGACGCAAAACGTCCTTTAAAGTGGTCAACATTTCTTTGTACGAAACAAATAAAACATAAACGAAAGAGAAACAGAGGTGGAAAAGGAGGAAGAGGATGTGATTGTGCTGGTGGAGAAGGAAAAAGAGGAAGAAGATGAAAAAGAAGAAGTAGAAGAAGAAAGAAGAGGAGGAGGCGAGAAGACAAAAAAAATAAGAAGAGATATAACCACAACAACAACAAACAAACAACAAATTACTCAATATGAAGAACTACAAGAGCTAAACAACAACTAAAACAACAGCAACAACAACAACACGCTCTCAAGATGAAGAGGTAGTGCGTGAGAAACAACACTATTTGACAGAGACTGAAGAGGACAACCAAAGAAAGCCAAATCGCATGACGTGACCGAAAACCTTGACATTTTCAACTGATAAGAACAAGTTGTAATGATGTTTCCCAGCACCAGAAGTCATGTGATTTCGGGGTTTTGATCCGTAGATTTTTTCGGGGGAAATGCTATTTTGTTTATTAAGTTTAGACATATTTTGGAAACAAATACGCAAATAGATATAATAAAGTGCAGAAGATATGGTCTTAGTGTGCATGTTGCTTTTAGTATATTAAAACGGATTGATATAATTTTGATGCAGGTAGGGTGTTGCAGTGCAGTAGCGAGGGAAAATATAATAAACCTTTGCCTCTCCAGTGTTTTTAAATAAATAAAGTAAATGCTTATAATATTATATTATATATATATATATATATATATATATATATATATATATATATATATATATATATATATATATATATATATATATATATATATACACATCCTTCTCTCCCTCTCCCTCTTGCGCAAGGTGTAAACCATTACCACGTA